>CM076581.1:1067614636-1067861987 GCA_034641835.2 Pinus albicaulis | reverse complement strand
GTGTATCATTGATAAGCGGGTGCCAAGAGAAAAGGAAGAGAAAAAAACATTCGCTTAGCCCCGAGGGTGCAAAGTTGATTAGATGCAGTCCAGAACCTGGGGAAGAGAGTGGAATCATAGCCCAACCATGCTTTGTCCAGAGCTATATCGCAGAGGCTAAGGGTATCTCGAAGGAACCTAGCCCCCACTTTCATAGGATCCGGAGAGGGGTGAGGTAATTAGGGGAGACCTCTCACCTTGAGATTCAATTCTCTTTCCCGTCTGGTGTGTTATTCTACAAGTTTTGCTTGCACCACCTCCTCAACTGCTGCAAGAAGGGTTGGAGTTTTATCCTTTTCCCAAACCACTTGTGCCTAAGAATTGATGTGTGTCTTAGTTTCTTGTTTGAAGGTGGCATGTTGGGATCGAATTTCTTCATGCTTGCTTTTAAGGTCGATAATTTCCACAGGAAACGTATCATTTGGAGGATGGAGAATTTCCCACTCTTTGATTTCATGTAATATCTTCTTAAGGGATCAATTATCCCCTTCCACCTGCGAAACTATGGCAGAGAGGGTGTATTAATGAACAAATCTTGTTGTTTTTAGTTTCCAGAAATTCCATTTTCCATAGCATTTGTTTTACCTAGGTTTTCTAGAATGAGAAATCTGAATCCATGGTTTTTTCATGGACGTTTGAAGTTGTATCCCTTGACCCTCAGCCACTATCACTGCAGGTTTAGGCAAAACTGGGGTCTCTAACAGGATTTCAAGAAATTGGTTTACGTCCATGTCTAAGTCCATAAGAGGTACTGTAAAAATACTGCATGGATAGGAACTATTACTTCAGTTGTTATACAACTAATTCGTGGTACTTGTGAAACACTGAGCGTGTATCCCCAAAACACATTGCAACTCTCTTCCTTTCTTGGTGCGTTCCTCTACTGTTGTTGTTGTTGTTCTCCTCCCTCCTTGTCTGTGCTTCTGCACGTTGTCAAACTGGGCATCAAACTTCAATTGTATGACAGTCTTTGGCAAATAACAAATCTCTTACAAAAGAAGCTTGCTTGAGAATGGAGAATTAGAAGCACTACAAAACAACTTCGCAGTGGCGTAGAGAGTAGAGAAACTCATGCAACTACTTCACAAAACCATACTTCTCCATACCGCCCTCGTGGCAGCAGTTTCCCTCTGCGCATTCCATTCTATACATTTCCACTGTTGATGTGTGCTTCGTTGTTCTCCATTTTTTATTTGTTTGGTCAGATGCTGTCGTGGAAAGCATGACTCGAGTCAAGTTGTTATTGTTATTCCTTTGTAATTGCATAATGCTTCTTATTTTAGCTTAAGGTGGATGAGGATCTCTTGACTTTTTTTTTTTTTTAATTGAGGGCCTAGATTGTTTCTCAATGGAATATGCTCAACATATGCTTCGTTTGAATCTTTATAATATGTTGTAGTGTGTTACAGAGTTTTTTAGGTTGCACTGACTTAGATTAGATTTGTGCCAGGTGACTCTCGCCTAACAATTTCCTACGGATTTGAGATAATTCCAATTCTAATAAGTTCCTCATTGTTATTTATAACATTCATTTATATATAAGCAAAATTTATTTAGCAAAATGGTCCATTACTTTTAATAAATTGAAAAAAATAGATTCATGCCACATGGATCTCCACCCACCACTTTTCTACGGATTTGAGATTATTCCAACTCTAATAAGTTCCTCCATAATAAATTCATCATTATTATTTATTACATTCATTTATATATAAACACATTTTTTTTAGCAAAATAGTCAATTTTACAATGAGATGTGTAATTTTTTTTATTTTTTTATTTTTTTAATTTTTATTTTTTATTTTTTATTTTTTAAGTTAAACTTGACCCACAACTTTTTTCTACATGGTTACTGTAAATATGTGCATTAATAAGACATTATTTAGCCATACTCTAACTAGACTTCTTTCATGGAAATTCCGGTAAGATTTTAAGAAAATCCGGCAGAGATTTTTGTAAATCCACGTTATAACTATCAAACTTTAACATTTTGGGTGTCCTAGAGGTTTTTGATGGTGCTAAATCCATTTCCACTGTCAAAATCATGATTCGGTCAATTTCGCCCAAATTTCAGCCAATTTTAGCTGTTCAAGCAATTTCTCATCTCGTTAGACAACTTCCATTATTAATATTGCAATAATTTTTTATTATTATATTTATGAAACCTTCAACTATATCAACTTCATGAATAATTTTAATATATTTGTACTAATAAATAACTTCCCCAAATAAATATGGTTCCTTATTCTCTTTAAAAAAATAAAAAAATAAAAATAAAATCTTAATCTAATCTAAAAATCAAATGATAATCTAATCTAAAAATCTTTATTTTTTTGTGAATCGTATATTTTTACGCCGGAGGTGTTTTCTTTGCGGGCTTGGGGTGAGAAAACACTGTTCACCCCAGCGAATCAGAGAGTTTTAATTTCGTCCTTCTAACCTATCAAATTTGGACACGTGCCTGCCCTTCGCGCAATTCAAAATTTGCCACGTGTTTCCTCCATCCGGCGTTTCCTGGCCAAGAATTTTTCTCGGCGACGATGGGGTTTAGCCGACCTTAGGTCTATGCAGGGAAATGTATCCTTCTGTTTTAGGTTATTGCAGAGGCGGTGCATCCAAGTTTTGGGCTGCCATTATTGATATCCTCACACCATAATGGAAGGTTCTCATAGGTGAAACGCCTACAGGCTTGACTGCATGATGTCTACGGGTTTTCCATTTGCTGAACGCCCAAACTTGCAGATGTATTGAAACCTTTATTTTTCGTGGCTTCCTTCACCATTTTCATTCTTATGGTCTTTCCAGCGGTTCAGGTAACGCTACTTTCCTCTGGCTTACATCGATTTTCTTCTATGAATATCTATTCTCAAGATTAATATCTTCTTTTCGCGTCACTTATCAACTCTGTTTTTACAGTATGAAGGATTTCGGCTCCAGGATGTTTTAGTCGAGGCGAAACTCCTCTTCACAAGTATGGTTAAACCATCAATCCCCAAATTTTTTCTTCAACACAATATTCTTTATATGCGAGAGTTTTACATTTATTTATTTTTTTAAAGCATTCTTGTCATTGTGTTATAATTTGTATTGCTATTGTCTTCAGGACTGCTTCTCTTCGATGGCCGCCTTCCTACCTTGAAATATCACCTCAAGTTTTTTCCACATTCTTCCACACATGGCTAACACAATGCATTCTCCTCCAGGTATTTTTAAAGTCTGCATTCGACTCAGAAGTTTAACTCTTTCGAACAAATCTTTTTAGAATTTTATGTGGGTTTAGAAACCCTTTTCTCGGTTTGATTCCCGTCCAGCATTCATTTCCTTCCCGTGTTGCCCACATCATTTCTTACATTTGCAGGCTTAAAACGACGGTTTCGCTGCTATGTTGAGCCAATCTAAGCAGGTGTTTGTTTGAAATCGAGCCTGTGAACAGAACAGATATAAGCAGGTGTTTGTTTGAAATCGAGCCCGTGAACAGAACAGATCTACCCCGTCGACGTCTAGACTATTGTATTGAGCCATGTCTGGGTGGGATGAAGGCGCTATCTTTTACAGTTATCAAGCCCATTTTCCCAGAGGAGATCCCGGTCATGGTGCCCTCACACGCCACTCTGCCCTGTACAAGTTCAAGGAGTTAATTCCGTTATTATAGGAGGAACACATACCGTTCTTAATTGTGGAAGGTTAAATCCGGGGTTTACAGGATGGCTTACACATTGCAGGCACCTGTGCTATTAGATAAAAGTTGCATTCTAGGGCAAGGGGTTCGGCTTGTTTCCACTGGTCGCATTGCTGGGAAATGGAACCCTAACACTGTTGGGAGGCCCTGAATTGGGCGACGTAATGGAACGATTACCTACAAGTCCTGGTCGAATACAAAGCCTTTGCAGCATGATGCCCATGGCAAATTTTCACAGGGAGAAGTCAGTCTCGAGAAGGAGAAGAAAAAAGGTACCTACATTATCTTCAATCTGTCAAGTCTCCCATTGTTACTGCAAATTAATTACTGTGTAAAAATTAATCCATTGCATTGAATTAGATTCTGTGACCGTAATTTCTTTAAGGAATTCGCAAAGTGCTTTGAGGACATGTAAATGTTGACGCATTTGGTTTTATTTAAATGGAATTTTTCTGGTTTCTAAGAGATGTCGATGCTGACTTGATAAAAAAAAAAAATTCTTTATGATTAACTTAATTTAAATCCCAATGGAACTTTCTCATGGCCTTGGCTCACTGGTGAAGTTAGCGGAGTATTAAGTCGTACACCAGGGTTCTATTATCGATGTGGTCTGTCGTACCCAATTGACATGATTCGTCGCTTCCCTGTTCCTCTATTTACTGTTCAATATGTTGGCAGGGAGAAATGGTAACTTGGATCTGTACAGATTTCTGAGCTTGGTAGGCTACTATATGCTGCCAATGGTGATTTCTCGGCATCTGTGCTTTTTATCCCAACTCAAGGACTCGTCATGTTTGTCATTGTGGCATTGACCGTGCTTTGGTGCACAAGAGCTTGCAACAGTTTATTGATTGTCTTGGCATCTCACGGGGATGAACACTTAGGCTTGGTGTCATATGCTTGCAGCTTGATTTACATGCTTTTCTCTCTCCTGGTGATTTTCTGAAAGGTATTTTTTTCAATGGCACTAATCTTTTGTAGTAATTGTTTGGAGTGGGAACAAGAGGAGAAAATTTCAACTGCATTTGTGGGCTTTGTAAACAAATCCACTGTCAAGATTTTGTAATGTTGTATGGCATACTTTTTTGAAAACGAGGCAAAACGTAAGAATTGACTTGATTTTTTAAAATCTTAACAAAAATTATGGTCTCTTTATGGCAGTCTTTCTGATCCATCGGCTTAATTTAATTTGATTTGTAGGCATTATTTCTTTTGTTAACATATATCTGTAATTCTAGACAGAACACGGGAGAGTTTTCCTCAAAAAACTGCTTGCTAGCATCGAAAATATTATATGTTGAAACTATATTGATGATATTTCCTTCTCTCTAGTAATATTCCTATGTATGGTTGTGGTATGTAAGTTTCTTGATGCTGCATGGAAAAACTGCTCTACATCGAAATATATTGGACTTGTGTGAATGGCACATGGATCTATTGCATTGTTTTGCTTTGTCTAGGTGTATGCTGAAAAGTTGAGTATGTTGTTCATATGCAATGTTTCTAATGACACTTAGTTTTCAAAGAAGCAATGCAGGTTGAAACCAAGAAGAAGTGGGAGCTAGCCATGGAAGAAGAGATGGACTCATTAATACATACCATACTTGGGACTTAGTCAGGTTTCTTGCAGGTAAAACAACATTGCAGAATAAATGGGTTTACAGGCTGAAGGAAGAAGATGGAGGAAAACAAACTCTACAAAGCTAGAATTGTGGTTAAGGGGTTTGCACAGAAGAAAGGTATTGATTTTGATGAAATATTTTCTCTCGTTGTTAAGATGACTTCAATCAAAACTATTTTAAGTCTTATAGAAGCGGAATATTTGCATCTTGAACATTTAGATGTAAACACAACATTTCTCCATGGAGATTTGGAGGAAGAGATCTATATGTAGCAAGTACAAGGATATGAGGTCAAAGGGAAGGAAAAATTAGTGTGTAGGCTAAAGAAGAGCTTGTATGGCCTAAAACAGGCTCCAAGGTAGTGGTATCTAAAATTTGACAAGTTTATGTCTAAACAAGGCTATACTAGATGTCACTCTAATCATTGTGTTTATCTGAAAAAGCAAAATGATGGAAGCTATATTATATTTTTATTGTATGTATATGACATGCCTGTTACAGGGTCTAACACGTAGGAAATAAATGTGCTCAAAAGAAAATTGGCAAATTCATTTTCAATGAATGATTTGGGAGTTGCAAAACAAATCCTTGGTATGAGAGTAACTAGAGACAAGAAAAATCGCAATTTAACACTACCTCAGAATGAGTACATACAAAAGGTGTTGAAAAGATTTAATATGCAGAATGAAAAACCAGTTAGTACACCTTTTTCTAGCCATTTCAAACTTAGTAAGGAGATGTGCCCCAAGACCCAAGAAGAAATGGATTATATGTCTAAAGTTCCATATGCATCAGCAGTTGGAATCTTAATGTATGCAATGGTATGCACAAGGTCTGATATTGCACATGCAGTGGGAGTTGTAAGCAAGTACATGAACAATCCAGGAAAAGAACATTGGATGGCAGTGAAATGGATTCTCAGATATTTGAGAGGTACCACAAATCAAACATTATGCTTTCGTGGTTCAAACATTTCTCTACAGGGATATGTTGATGAAGATATGGCAGGTGACAGAGATAACAAGAGGAGAAATATAGGGTATGTATTTACTGTAGGTGGAACATCTATTAGTTGGGTTTCAAAAATCCAAAGTGTTGTTTCACTTTCAACAACAGAATAAAAGTATGTTGCTGCTACAAAGGCTAGTAAGGAAATGATTTGGTTACAAAGGTTTATGGATGAATTGGGTGAGAAGCATGATATAGGCACATTATACAGTGATAGCCAAAGTTCCATTCATCTTGCAAAGAACTCAACATTTCATTCCAGGACTAAACACATATAGCTCAAGTACCATTTCATATGGTCAGTTTTGGAAGATGGACAATTGAAGCTGGAAAAGATACACACTAGCCAGAATCTTGCAGATATTCAAACAAAAATTGTAACCAGGGAGAAACTGAGAATATGCTCAGTTTCAATTGGTATTCAAGTATGATGATGAAGATGAGAAATAGCCAAGTCCAAAGTGGAGTCATTGTCCAACAAATGAAGCAGTGGTGGAGTTGCTACAATCAGTCTCCAAGTGGGAGATTGTTGGGTGTAGAGCCTGATTATCTTGTTTATTTTGTATCATAGCGTTGGACCCCGATACCTTAATGGGGCGGAAATGCTGCTAGTAATTGTACACTGCCTAGGGGGCCTAGGGGGGGCGGCTACGAGTGTTCGGGGGCAATGCCCCTAAAGCTAAAAACATATGTAAATTTGCCTTGTAAAAGTATAGTAATTTCTAGTCAATCTGGGTCATTCATTAGGTGGATGATTTGACAGTAGAAGTTATGTTTATTTTAGGGTTTTTTTCCCTAAAAGGAAACCCCTCGCTTGTATGAGGGTATTGCATTGCGGCTGTGTATTGTATGTGTATTCTCAGAGCGAGAAACATATAGGGAGATTGCGAGAGAGAATAGAGGATATTACAATGGATCTGCTATAGGTTGTGTCTCTTCATTTTGCTGGATAATAAAAAGGAAGGAATGGCTGTTCAGGGTGAACGTAGCCCAAACTGGGTGACCCACGTATATCTGTGTCTCTTTGGTTTTATGAGTTTTGTGTGCTTGTGTTTTCCGCATATTTTATTTGTTGCATTGCTCTGTAATATATAATTTTCTAACAAAATTTAGAAGATATAATAGTGAATCTTGGGCATGAGCCGAACAATGTTAAAGCTGTGGAGGAGATGTTGAAGAAAAAAAATGTTGACATAGCAGCCCTTAGGAAATAGTTCAAGATGCCAGTGATAGAAGACCCCTTAGCTAAGGGCATTGAGGAAGATGAGACGCAAAAGGCAGAATTGAAGAAGCTAGTTATTGAACAATCTGCCCAAATAAAAAAGATGGAGACTGAGATGGAGAATCTACTGAAGGAAAAATAAGAAGCAGCTCAAGGGACACTCATCCCATTAGAAGCCGTCCCTATCTCATCAATTCCATCAGCACTGTTCCAGCAACTGCTGGAGCATCCAGTGGGACATATCAGTTGTCCAAAGCTATGGAGAGCATGACCCTACAATCATAGGAGATCAAGAAGTTGGAGGCACAAATTGGTATCCTGAGGGATCAAAAATCCATATCATAAACTTCCCATGAGATAGGAGAAGTGTCATGAATTGGACATGGCCATTGGCATATTCTTAAACAAGATTGAGCCTCTAAGGGAAAAGGGATTGCCCTCACTGTATGTAATCAACAACAAACTGATCCAAAAATGATATTACATGACCAAGCTCAGGGAAGCAGGTAAGGAAACCACTAAATTTGCCAACATTAAAGGAAATTTAATTGGGAAGGTTGTCTGGGATTTCCTAAGCAATGATATTTTCATTCAATATGAGCTTAAGAGTTTTTTTCTCACTAGACCTACCTTCAGCAAATACACAGAGGTGGATGAAGTGTACAGACAGGTCATAGGCACGAGAATTCCAAATAAGAAGGAATGGGGAAAATTGTGCATGTACCAAGACTAAAAAGGAATGACAGACACATCATCATAGCTACCGATCGATATGAAAATCCAACATCACGTCATATTTAATAATCCAGTGGTGGTGACCCAAAAAGCAGAGCTAGATGTCAAGGCCACTATCATTGCCTCTTCGTGACCACCTCAACCACCTTCAGCCTATTTTTTGGTTTATGAAGAGTTGCCAAAGTAAATTTTACAGTCAGTGTTTTGCCAGAGATATTTTTTATTCAAGCCTTGCATGACCACAATTGTCAATTTTTAATTAAATTTGTAGTTAATGTAGATTGCCGAAGTAGATTAGGTAGCCAACATAGTTGCAGTTAAATACTGCTTGTATTTTCATTATCAAGGGTTGGACCTTGTTAGAATATGCATTGTAAAATATCATTGTATTAGAGCACTGTATTTTTTGTTGAGCATCAATAATAAGAGACCGTTCATAGGATTCTTGAGCTATGTTAATGGTGATGTTTCTTCTTTTGTGTTAAATATTTTTCCTCTATCTTTCATGATGTGCATCAATTTATCTGATTCTAAAACAGAAAATTTAGATTAATATTTGCTGAGAGAGCACCTTAATTATGTCTATGTTTACTCTCTTAATGTTTTCTTCTGAAGTATAGTTAAATAATTCTTAACTTCTCTTTAGCTACTACTAAAACCATTATTTTCTTCCATTTCATATTCACACTGCTAGTAAGATCTAGTTTGCATAGTTAGCTTTCCCTGTGAATGCCTTGAAAATTTGATGCACAATTTAGCCTCTTATGACTCCATAGCCCAACGGATTAAGTTTCACAGCTCCATCTGTCCAACCACACAATGAATAGAAATAAAAAACCCTCATAATTTCTATAACTAGCCTAATATCAGCATTTATAGCCATCAAGCTAAATCATAAAAAACAAAGAGAGCCCTCTCTGAGTCTAGGAAGGCTAGGTCCTAGAATCCAAAGCGGTTTGATGTTGTCCTCTATCGTTTAGTCTTGCAAATCTTATAAATTATAGGGCCACAACATAATGGTGACCATACTGGGGAACATTGAAGAAGCCTAGTATTTCATAAGAACTCAGAAACCCCAGTCAAGATATTGTGTGATTTGAGTATTTTCCACAGATTGGTTTTTCATATTTTGTAAAACATTCAACCTATCTGTGCTTTGGGTCCAATTATAGCTCCCAAAATAATCTTTACCAGATTTCATCCTGACCCAAATCCTCCTGCAATAGTTGACAATCGAGAGAAAATTCTGAGAAAAACCCCCAGAGCAGAGAGTCCAACTATTAGAAAGCTTCTTCACAGAGCAAGTGCCCTCCCTACAAACCTTGCAACCTTGCAGGACATCTAGTTCAACGTACATTTTGAAAAAATCTTGTTCATGACCAAGTCTCAGACTTGGACAGCCCATACAGTTTTTGAACCATCTATCTTACAACAAATTCTAGTTGGGGAAGCTTCCACCTCCACCCAAACTGACCTTTAGCTTCTCCAAAAATTTGACTCCCTTCAAGGTCTAGTAGCAGAACTCACCTCAGCTATTGATGAAGCTTACCTTTAGTAATATGTATAATTATCTGCTCTTACTAATGTAACTCTCTCTGTTATTCCCAAGTCTGACCATTCTCAGTCAATTTGTCCAAGTATATCTGCAACTCCTACCATTTCCTTGAACATTTACCACCAAAGTGTCCAAACCCCCACTCATACACCCACTGTCCACCTTCCTCCATTTAGTCCTCCACCTCCCTTGGTCAACCCTTGTCTTATTGATCCCCCTTGGGTTCCCCCCACCACCAATCAAAGTAGCCTGGTATGCTCCATTGGTGCTACCACAACCTATGGTGCCTCTACCACAATATTATCAGTCCAAAATCCCACTGTTCGATGAAACTGGTCCTGCAACTGCTCAACAACATGTGGATAAAATGAATGACTACTTTGACTGCCAAGAGATAGACGATGAAACTATTAAGTTGAGGGTGTTTGCTCAAATTTTGGGGGGAGAAATAAGAAAATGGTTTAAAGACTTGATTTCGAATAGTGTCCATGACCTCCCTGCCCTTCGTCAACTTTTCATAAATAAATGGGAAGTTAAGAAAAATCCTATTCAAATCTTGTCATAATATGAAAAAATCAAGAGAAATGTTAGAGAGAGTGTCCAAGACTACTATAACAGGTTTGATAGTGTATACAATGCACTCCCTCCTCACATGAAACCCCCACAAGGTTCAGCCTTGATGAAATTCCCAAATGGTTTCGATCCAGAGATGGCTTATCAGCTTAGAGAAAGAGATCCTACCACATTAGAAGACATGAAGAGGGGTTTAGTAAGTGTAGAAGCCAACTTGATTGCAAAAATGGCTAGAATGAGAAATGAGAAGAGAGTCACTATAAGGGAAGAGCCTAAAGCTTCCACATATGATGCTAAGATTGATAACCTAGTGAGGACTATGGAGAGCAAGATGGAGAGGATTAGTCTGAATGAGAGGGATATCCCCAGGGAAAATCAACCAACTCCTCAAAATAGAAACAAAAACTTTAGAAGAAACCCCCCCAAAATAAGACAAAGAGAACAAAGAGGCCCTGACCAACAAATTAGGCCTCCATTCCAAGAAAATTATGCTGATGAGGATGAGGGAGTGGTTGAAGAACTAGAAGAAAATCGAATTAATCTAATGGGAATTTGATGAGGATTCTGGTTTTCTCACTAAAGAAGAACAAGATTTATTTTCTCTGACTCAAACAAAAGTAGGATTCGAAGAGTCTGGAGATTATAAACAAGGGTTTTAGAATGCCATCATAGAGGTACATAGACAATATAATCATAGAAGTAAGAAAAAATTTTATAATTCCAAGAAAAAGAGCTCTGAAAATTCTACTAAAAAGGTCCCTGAAAATTATTCAAAGAAACAACAGAAGGTTCAAAGAAGACTGTTAACATCCCTGGAGAGAATGATGTGGAAAGCAACACTAGTAAACCAACTGTCAGCCCTAGCAAAACTGTTCAAGCTAATATCCCCACTACAAGTCAACAAACTGAAGTTGTTGCTAAAACAGTGCCTCAAAAGACTGATTTGAGTCTGCCAAAAACACAAACACCATTCAACATTGAGAATGAAATTGCCAAAATAAAAATCTCCATCCCTCTCACTGAATTGGTAAACAAAGGTGTATACAAAGCTTAGGTCCTAAAGGCACTGAACATAGGAGAAATTACTAACACTGTCAATCTAAATGATGATAAACCTGAATTGTTGTTTGGGCCAGAAGTAGAAGGTAAATCCCAGGAGGGAGGTGTTCCCCCATTTTATATGAGTTTGAATATTCATGATAAAATCCTCCACATGCCATGTTAGATTCAGGTGCCTCTCATAATCTTATGCCAAAGGAAGTCATGGAGAAACTTGGCCTTGAGATAACCAGACCCTACAAATATTTGTACTCATTTGATTCCAGCAAGGTCAAATGTCTAGGCCTCATTAAAGATCTCTGTCTTACTTTAGCCCAAATTCCAGCCAAGAGTCTAGTGATGGATATAATAGTATTTGACATCCATCCTAAATATGGCATGCTTTTATCACGCTCATGGGGAGTCAAGCTTCAAGGGACCCTCCAAATGGATATGAATTATGCTACTATAGCAATATTTGGCCAGCAAAGAAGATTGTACAGGGAGAATTTAATGAAATACATGGTGAGCAATCAAGAGAAACCACATAACTACCCCATTTACTCTGTTCATTTTGACCTTGACTCATTCATTCTTTACAATGATGAAGAAATTAACGAACACATAGCTGGAGAAGAAGAGAACCATAATAGAGAACAAGCAGATCAAATGGAAATTGTACAACACAAGTCTGAATATGAACCTTTTTGGAACATGAGTTTTGATGGCTCTTGTGGCAAAGAAGGCTTAGGAGTAGGGGTGTGGGTATGCAATACTGAAAATAACCACGCAAAGGTTCATTCCTACAAACTAATTTTTAGTGCACCAACAATATAGTAGAGTATGAGGCACTCCTTTTGGGATTACAACCACTGAAGAGATTAGGAGCAAAAATAATTTCTTTTCATGGGGACTCTGAGCTAGTTATTAGAAAAATCAAGGGAGAGTATTCAGCCAAGCATCCTAGATTGAGAGCATACAAAAATGCTACCCTTGACCTCCTGAAAAAATTTGAAGAATATGACCTTGCTGTAGTTCCAATAAATCAAAATATCCTTGCCAATGGGTTAGCATTTTCAGCCAACACTTGTCAATTACCTCATCCTAATAAACAATATACAGTGCAGATTAAACATCGCCCAACAGTCCCTGATAATATGAGATATTGGCAAGTCTTTGGAGATGACAAACAGATTGAAAATTTCCTGCAATCTAAAGATGAGTTCGAAGATTCCAGTTTGGACTTAGATTGTGGAGAATATTGTCCCACTAAAGAAAAATTGTGCAGGTATGAAGCTCCTCATAATTATGATATTAATATTTCAACAAATAAAGATCTACATAGATCAGAGATACATGAGATAACATCCAATTCAGCGATAACATCCTGCCTAGAGGAATTGTCCCATTGGAGGAACTATTTGATTTCAATGACGTGGCTAGAAAACCCAAGATGGAACCTACAGAAGCAAATATTGAAGAGTGTAATATACGAAGTGAGCAGGATCCCAAGATAATAAAGTTATCAAAAACACTACCAGTGTCCACAAAAAAGAAATACATTGCTCTGTTTAAGAAGTTCATTGATGTATTTTCTTGGAGCTATGAAGACCTGAAATACTATGATACTAATATTATCTAGCACAAAATTCCAGTCAAGGAAAACCAGAAGCCTTTCAAACAGAAACTGTGTAGGATAAGTCTTGTCCTAATGCTCTTGGTTGAGAAGTAAATAAAAAAGATGTACGAGGCAAAAATAATAGTCCTAATTAGATGCTCGGAATGGGTTTCCAATATTGTGCCTGTAAGAAAGAAAAAATGTGAAATCAGGCTCTGCATTGACTTTAGAAATCTGAACAAGGTATCACTTAAGGATAAATACCCTTTAAAAAAGATGGATCACATATTGCAGAAAGTAGTGGGCTCCAAAAGGATCTCTTTGCTTGATGGCTTTTCAGGGTATAATCAAGTGATGGTGCATTCGAATGATCAGCCCAAAACAACTTTTACCACTCCTTGGGGAACCTTCATGTATGTAAAAATGCCTTTTGGATTAATAAATGCTGGTGCCACTTTCTAGAGAGCAATGGACATTTTTTTTTCAGAACAAATTGGTCTGTTCATTGTGATTTACCTTGATGATATAAAAATATATTTAAAAAATGATGAAGATCATTTAGCCCATCTAAGAAGAGTTTTTGAAAAGTGCAGAAGGTTCAGATTATCTCTAAATCCCAAGAAATCATTGTTTGGTCTTGAAGAATGAAAGCTTTTGGGCCATATTATATCTGAAGAAGGAATCAAAATTGACCCCATCAGGATTGAAGGCATACTTAAAATCAGTCATCCCCAGAACATCAAAGAGCTTCAATATTTCATTGGAAAGATATTTTTTTTGAGAAGTTTTATACCAAACCTTGCAGAACTATTGAGAAACATCACTAACATGCTCAAGAGAGATTCAAGAGTTAAGTGGACCATGGAGGCTAAACCGTCCTTTGACTTGGTAAAGCAGGCACTCACTAAAGCACCAATTTTGATCAACCCTGATTTCACCAAGGATTTCATTATTTTTTCCTTTGCATCAGTGCACACTATTGTTGTTGTATTGCTGCAGAAAAATAAGGAATGAAAAGAGCACCCCATAGCATTTTTTAGCCAAGCTTTAAGATATTTACTCCTAAAATACAATATCATGGAAAAGCAGGCCTTTGCCTTGATCAAAGCACTAAATGATTTCAGGGTGTACATTCTACATTCACATATCATTGACTTTGTGCCCAATACAGTTTTCAAAGACATCCTAATGTAGGATCCTGATGGAAAAATAGTAAAGTGGATTGCTTTCATCTTGGAATATGATTTAGAGATCAGACCAACCAAACTAATCAAGGGACAGGGATTAGCCAAATTGATGACTGAAACCAATTTTCAAGCACTAGATATCAACATGATTAATTCACTGGATGAAAAAGAGGAGCTGGCGACTCCACCCATTATATTAAATTTAAATTCTCCTCCTGGTTTTTCCATAACAAAAGCTACATTCTTGAAATTGAAAGCTGTAAAATTCCGTAGTCTAGAAAATGTCTTGTACTAGAAATATTTTGGGGGCGTATTGCTTAAATTTTTGCTTAAGGAAGATGCAGATAGGGTTATGAAATAATTTCATGAAGGTGATTGTGGAGGCCATCTCTACTGGAAAACCACTGCTGACAAGATCCTCAAGGCTGGTTTCTATTGGCCTACTCTTTTCCTAGACATCCACAAAATGGTATCTACCTATCACAAGTGTCAAATTTTTGAGGGAAAAATAAAGTTTCTTCCTTTTCCCTTACAACAAATCTCTGTTGAGGCTATTTTCCAACAATGGGTTTTATAATTCATTGGAGAAAGCCACCCCTCCTCCTCTTCCTAGCATAAATGGATCCTTACAGCTACACGCTATTTTACCAAATGGATAGAGGCAATTCCTTCTAGAACTGCCACTGACTCGGTGATTATCAAATTCCTTGAAGCCAACATCCTATCTAGATTTGGTTGTCCTAGGAAAATCATTACAGATAATGGTGCTACCTTTAAGTCTAAGAAAATGTTGGATTTTTGCCACAAATATCATATCTCTTTGGGGCATGCAACAACTTATCACCCTCAAGGTAATGGACTAGATGAATCCTCCAACAAAAGTTTGGTTAACATCATCAAGAAATTGCTGGAAGACAATAAGAAATCCTGGCACAACAAATTGGTGCATGCCTTGTGGGCTGACAAACTGACAAATAAGAAATAAATTGGCATGTCACCATACTAGTTGTTCTATGGGATGGATGTATTTTTCCCAACATATTTGGGAGTGCTAGCCATGAAAATCGTTCAAGAGGACAAGCTGAAGAAAATGATGTACAAAGAAGGATCAATCAGACCATTCAGCTGCAATAGTCTAGAGAAGAGGTTTACAATAGAACTCAGGTGGTGCAAGAAAATATAAAGAAGCTCTTTGAAAAAATAACAAAAGAAAATGATTTCAATATTGGAGACAAAGTGCTAAAATGGGATTCCATAAGAGAAGATAAAGGTAAGCATGGAAAATTTGACAACCTGTGGAAAGGCCCATATATTGTTCATTCTTTCAGGGGAAATAATGCATTTTTTCTACAAGAGATGGATGGAACAGAGTTTCCTGGAGGTCCCGTCAATGACAGGATGTTGAGACTAGTGTTGCGAACATCTCGATAACATCCCGATTTTATCTTGAAATCACGATTTTTTGCCTAGCCGATGTTTTCCGATTTTTAAGATATTTTTATTATCTTAATTTTCTTGATGTTTACCTATTTTTTCATAGATATTTTTCTCAATTTTTATCATCAGCTTATTTACGGATTACTTTTATAATTTTATCTCAATCTTGATGTTTGCAACAACTGGTTGAAACATTACTTATCCTAAATACGAGATAAATTTCTCACTCCTTTATCTAAGCCTGCATAGTTTTTGATTTAGGATCCTGTTTGTTGGCCACCTTGTGGTCTTTGAAAAATAACAAGAAGAATTAGTAAAAACCTTGAGAAAATTCATGAAATATATAGCAAAGAAAAATATACAAAGCTCTTTGGTCTTGGTGTTAGCAAGACTTCCTTAAACGAGAAGTTCCATCCCGGCTAGGCATTGTTAGAGTCTTTGTAATTTAATACAAATTGGCCCATGTATTCCTTTTTTGAAAATTTTCATATTGTACATATATTTAAATATTCAAATACATTTCCAAAGAAGATAAAAAGAAAAAAAAAGGGTGTTAAAAAAGGAAAAAGAAAGCCCCACACAAAAGAAAAAATGAATATTTATGAAAGTGTTGCAAATCAAAATGCCACTACTATGGAGAAAGTTTTGTGCAATCATATCGTTTAAGCATGATTGTACAATTTTGAATTTTATGCTGATAGGTTAGAAAATGAATATTTTCCAAACCATTTAACCTTGGCTTATCAGTAGAGAGGTAGAAAATGATATTGGTTCAATAGCTTAATTTGAACCAATAGGATAAATAAGGGATAGGTGATAGGTTAGAAATTCAAAAGAAAAATGGTTTAAGGGTTTGCAAGTCTAAATGCACCCTAAAAAGAAGAAAAATGGTTAGAGTTGTAGTTTAGGTAGGTAGATTTTTTGTAAAGGGAAAAATGTAAAGTTCAATCCTGTAAATAAGCACCCTAAAAATTGCTTGATTGTTTTCCTATGATAACAAAGGAGAAATCAAACGAAGAAAAAATAAACAGAAAGGAAAAATGATGCTTTAAAGCTCCGAAAGGGGGTGATTTTATATAGGTAAGGGAACTTATGATATAATTTTAAGCCTAAGTCGCGACCACTTTCATTTCTACCTATCCCCACCTCATTCATATTTTTTCTTAAACCTAAGTTTCACTTTACCCCCCGAATCTCATGCTCCAACCCCACCATCCCATCGTTGTCCCATCATACCCCACGTCACACATCCCCACCTACATTAAATAACCCCGCAACTCCCCTCATCTCCGTACATTCACCATCCATCTGATGACCCAAATCTCATTTCCCTCCCCCCCCCTCTCACCCTTCGAACGTTAACAACGGGGGGGTGGGGTGGGTATGAAATGGGCAGTACCCAATACCGCCCAGCTCGCTACATGTCGCTCCCCAGGGTTGTTCGCACCCCCCCGCCAATACAACTTACTGCGTCTAGGCCTCTCCGAAAATGGTTTCCGCCTCCACATAAAACCATCCCCCCGTCAGACCATTTGACTATCTGTTGCCCACTCCCGCCTTGCCACGTTCTCACTGACTTGTCCCCCGTCCAAACACATTCGTTCTCAATAAGATGGTTGTTTCACCATGAATGGTCAGGCCCTTGTCCAACGGACCCGCACCACCCCAACGTCTCACCATTCATGAGTTAAAAGCCAAATTCATAACTGTTACAACGTTTTACTATGTTTATTCTGATTAAAAATTGCAAAGATTGAATTTTCCGAGGATTACAGGAAAGATCACAGGCTAAAAGAACTTTTGCAAGGGATCCCATGTCCACCAAAGGTATCAACAACCCTTGGCCAACCGAGTCACAGTTTCACCGTCAAAGCATTATGATCGTGGTCCCTTCTACTCTCTCCCTTCCCCAATAGCGATTTTTCCCCTCTCTGCTCCCTTTTTTATATCCCATTCTCCATTGTAGATTAAAGATAATTTATAGAAGATTAACCATGCCTCCTAAGAAGGACCAAGAACCTTTCAACCCCATGGTGTACCCACAATTGGATCTATATCATACAACCCTGGTAGACCGGGATTACAAAATCCATGAGACAAAGTCAAACTTCGATCTGTTCGATGTCTACTTCTGGCTCGAGGAAAAATTTCTCGATGAAGCTAATGATATCAGTCTGTGGGAGACCCAGTTGCCTTTGTACATTTTTCCCAAGACCCACAGTTGCCCAGAATTCATCAAGAAATTCCAGGCCTGCTGTGACATCAATAAGAATACCATAGTCACCCCAACAGGAGAAATCATGTTCACCATCAAAGCCCAGTCCATTTAGCAAATGATGCTAGTCCCCAAACATGAAAAATCGGTCCCCTTTTCTTATTAAGCCCTTAAGGAAATTTATCAGAGAATTTATTTTTCCAGCAGAGCCAAAAATTTGCAACTTTTCATGGCAACTGATGCACCAATGCCTATCAAAAACCCACCCTACCCTACATATATTTTTCTTGAAAGAACCAAGCAGATTATCACTGGCCTATCTTATTTATTAGGCTATCACTTTGATCAATGGGTTGATGAAGCTATGATAGTATTTTTTTCAATTCTCTCCTCGGAAGCTAAGCCCACCATCATGTTTAATTATGCCCAGTTCCTAGCAGATACCATTCATGAACATTTTTTAAGGTTTCACACAGAGGAGGTTTTCAAATACAACTCTGTGTTGGGTATTTCCAGTCCAACAGGTTTCAATTTCAGATGGCCAAGGTAAATGAAGATGATGAGACTCAATCTATCATCTTCTGGACCACCCTTCTATTTAAAGAACATAAGAACTATACATATAAGGACTTCGTGGATTTTTTTGTGGATCTAACCATCAACACCCTCAGCAGTGTAGCAGAGCCCAGGATAAGTGAAGAGATCATGAAAACCATGCAGCTAACAGAGCAGGTGAAGGCGACAGATTGGTACTTGTACCAAAATTACACACAGATTCGAGTTTATGGAAGTGAGCTTTCCCCTTACAAATTTCCAATGTTCCTGTCTATGAGGGTCAGTGCATTGGATTACATAAGGTAGATGATAGATGCAGATGAGCTCCAATTTATTTTTGCAAAGAAGAAGGCTCAGTTCAAGATCAAGACACAAGTTGGGCCTTTCATCTACAACATTAGAGCAGCAGGGGATGAGGCATATAAGATACTAAAGGGGATGGGTTTCAGTCATAGTTTCACTTGGTCTTATGACCCTACATGGATTATCACCAAGAAAAGGGTGGAAAACAAATCCACACCATATGCTCATACACACAGACCTGCAATTGAGTAGTATGCCAACCAAACAGAATGGGTGGCCAACACCCTCCAAGAATATGAAGAAAAAAAGATCTCAACTTCAGGTATTCAGACCCCAACACCACAGGAAATGAGTTATGTAGAAGAAAAATAAGACAAGGGGAAAGAACCAGAGAAAGAGAGAGGGAGCAAGAGGCCAAGAGAGGATCAGTCACCTTCGGCGACTGATACCTCTAGCAAATATTTCAAGCTAAAATATAGGAAAAGGGCCCGAATTCATATGGAGATCGACCAAGGAGGTGAATCAGAGTAGCAGACAATTATTCACATCATGGATACCCCTAAGTCATCATTAGTGGGTGGAGAGACAATGAACTCACCTACATCATTAGCCACAGTATCTGCTCAACAACAAGGTCTACAAGCATCTGCTTCCACACCTGCTATAAAAGGCCAAGAAAAGTTTGTCTTTAAGGTATTCAAAGAGATAAAGTTGAGGAATGAGGTGCAGAAAGACCAATACATACAATCAGTTTTGGAAGTAGACCTCAAGTTCACAAAGCAGGCTCCTATCTTCTTTTGACACTGAAAAAGGGAGGATGCAGATGGAATTCCTAGAAGCCTTGGTCCCACACCCTCAAGGACTAGGAGATAATAAGAAAGCATCATTCGAGTTCAATGCCAAGGAAATCCATCCTATTGACCAGATGGAATTACAAAAGTAGACCAGGGAGTTGGTAACTTCAACCTTGACAAGTACTGCTATGAGCTTGTCAAAACTGCAAGTGTTTTTATCCAACACCCAATCACAGCTCAAGATGGAGAGGATATATGCCATGGCCAGAGACTCAAGGATCAAGACTTTAGAAGATATAATATTGAAGCTTGGGCATAATCCAAACAATGTTCAAGCTGTGGAGGAGTTGTTGAAGAAAAAGAATGTTGACATAGCAGCCCTCAGGAAAAAACTCAAGATGCTAATGATAGAAGACACCTTAGCTAAGGGAATTGAGGAAGATGAGACATAGAAGGCATAATTGATTGAGCTAGTTATTGAATAGTCTACCCAAATAAAAAATATGGAGACCGAGATGGAGAAGCTACTGAAGGAAAAAGAAAAAGCAGCTCAAGGGGCACTCATCCCATTAGAAATTGTCCCTATCTCATCAATTCCATCAGATGTTACAGCAACTGCTGGAGCATCTAGTGGGACAGATCAGATGTCCAAAGCTATGAAGAGCATGACCCTGCAATCATAGGAGATCAACAATTTGGAGGCACAAATTGGTATCCTAAGGGATCAAAAAGCTAGATCAGAAACTGCCCATGAGATAGCCAAGAAGCAGCTAGAAAGGTTGGATGCATATTGGGACAAATGAAGCTGATAGTTTGGGGAAATATTATAGAGATAGTGGATGGAATGTGGCATTCCATCCACATTATTTTTTAACAGAAGGAGCTAATTGACAAATGAAAGGTGGCTATCGAGAAAGAAACTCAGGAGATGGGGGATATGCTAATAACAACCCCCAAAATCATAAAATTCTTGAATTCCAAGACCAGTTTTGAGTTAGAAGAGCTGGATGTGCAGGCTAGAATAACAACCATACTGGAGGTAAGAAGGGTCCTCAATAAGAGGAATTTAATGAGGCAGCTGGAGGAGAAGTGTTGTGAATTGGACATGGTCGTTGGAAGATTCTTAAACAAGATTGAGCATCTGATGGAAAAGGGACTGCCCTCACTGTATGTAATCAACAACAAGATGATCCGAAAAGGAGATTACATGACAAAGATCAAGGAAGAAGCTAAGGACATCACTAAATTTTCCAACATTAAAGGAAATGTAACTGGGAAGGTTGTCTGGGATCTCTTAAGCAATGATATTTTCATTCAACATGAGCTAAAGCACGTTTTTCTCAGTAGACCTACCTTCAGCAAATACACAGAGGTGGATGAATTTTACAGACATGTCATAGGTACTAGAATTCCAAATAAGAAGGAATGGGGAAAATTGTGCATGTACTAGGATTGAAAAGGAATGATGGACACGTCAGCATAGCCACCGATCGATATGAAAATCCAACATCACATCATATTTAATAATCTAGCAGTGGTGACCCAAAAAGCAGAGCTAGATTTCAAGGCCACTATCGCTGCCTCTTCATCACCACCTCAACCACCTTTTGACCTAATTTTTTGGTTTACGAAGAGTTGTGAAAGTAATTGTTACAGTCAGAATTTAATGCTAAATTCAATGTTTTGTCAGAGATATTTTTTGTTCAGGTCTTGCATGGCCACAATTGTCAAGTTTTAATTAAATTTGTAGTTAATATAGATTGCTGAAGTAGATCAGGGAAGCCAGCGTAGTTGCAGTTAAATACTGCTTGTATTTTCATTATCAAGGATTGGACCTTGTTAGACTCTATGTTGTAAAAGATCATTGTATTGGAGCACTGTAGTTTTTGCTGAGAATAAATAATAAGAGACCATTCACAGGATTCTTGAGCTATGTTAATGGTGATGTTTCTTCTTCTGTGTTAAATGTTTTTCCTCTATCTTTCATGATGTGCATCAATTTATTTGATTGTAAAACATAAAATTTGTATTAATATTTGATGAGAGAGAACCTTAATTATGTCTGTGTTTACTATTTTAATGTTTTATTCTGAAGTATAGTTAAATAATTTTGAAACTACTCTTTAGCTACTACTGAAACCAATGTTTTCTTCCATTTCATATTCACGCTACTAGTAAGATCCAGTGTGCATAGTTAGCTTGCCCTCTGAATTCCATTAAAAAGTTGATGCACAATTCAGCCTCTTATGACTCCATAGACCAATGGATTAAGTTTTATAGCTCTATCTGTCCAACCACACAATGAATTGAAACAAAAAACCCTAATAATTTCTATAACCAGCCTAATATCTACATTTATAGCCATCAAGCTAAACCATAAAAAATAGGGAGAGCCCTCTCTGAGTCTATGAAGGCTAGGTCCTGGACTCCAAAGCGGTTTGATTTTGTCCTCTATTGTTTAGTCTTGCCAATATTATAAATTATAAGGCCACAATAGATATGATTCCAATGAATAGAATAAAAGAGCTGATTGAAGATCAACTCCTTTAGATAAGAGTTCTAATATCCTTGGTGATAAGTCATCCAAATCTTGTGGAAAAGGACGATACCTAAAAGGATCAGGGACTGAAATATCCTTAGGTTGAAGTGGTACGGAAGAAGAGGAAGACACTTCAAGTCTTCTTCTTAAAGAGGCTACTCTTACCAGTCTCTTTGGATCCAATAAAGGAGAAACAATTTCAGAATCAGAATTAGAATTGGTATGTCTTGAAGGAGACCTTTTGGGTTATCTCAAGTCACCATGTGAAAGATTTTAACCTACTAATCTTTTATTCACCTTAAAGGAAAAGTTATATCGTTTTTCGAGGGAAAAACAAATTCAATTTCGATTCCTTGGCAATGATGCCAATATGATGTTGTCCTCTGAGATAATTATAGGTTAATTAATTATGCCAGAGCATCTAAAATATTTTTTTGTTTAAGGGGTTTTTTGAATGACCAATGTTATGAGAATATTACAGGAAATTGCTTAAACTTTAATAATATTGAACATTTAGAAAGAGTTGTTCTTTTACTTCTAAAAATTGATTTGATTTAAAATATGTGAAAGGAAGAAATGTAAGAAGCTGTGATGTACTTAATATTCAGATTTAATTTTAAGTTAATCACAAGAAAGAAAGTTGATAAACAATGTCTATAACTCAGAAATATATATTTAAACTTATGAAGATGATTGATAATTTATAAATGTAGAGGGAATTATACAGGCATATAGTACAATAAACCAATATCTAAAATAGACGATAACTCCAGAGGGGATTAAAGATAGACTGATATTCAATTTTATCTTACCCAATTATGTTCATAAAACTTAAATACATGTGGAAAAACAAAATGAAATGTAAACTGGAAAAACTCATGAGGAGACAAGATGTTTGAAACAAATTCAGTATCCTTTAATTAATATGCAGTGATCTCAGTTCAATACAATTCTGCTTTACACGAGCTCATTCAAGGGTTCAACCCTTTGTAATTTTTTGTGAAAGTATTTATACAATTTTCTTCAAAAAATTTAGATTCAATATCTAGATACTTCTGGAAATATATACAATTGTTTATCAAAACAAAAATGAAAAAAATATAGCAATCTGAAACTAAATGAGTTGTTGGCTCTAAAATAAAGGATTTCTGATGATGACTGGATCTAGAAAATAAGAGTCTTTGTTGCTGAATCTGTCCTAGATACCTGCTGACTGTTCACTGTAATAATTCACACAAAATTTCCCATTTGTCCTGATCTGGCAATGAAAACTTATTCAACTTTCGATATATTTTATCTACCTCTGTGTATCTTTCGAAAGTGGGTTTGGTGAAAAACAAATGAGGTACTTCATGTCTGATTGACAAATGAAAGTCGAGTCCTTCCATAAATTCTTTGCCTGTAATGCTCCTTGTAACCTTTGCAAGTTTTAACCCGTCCTTGGAAATTTAACATAAATTGGTTTGATAATCTTCAAGCTGGACTAACTCATCTCTCATTCCTTGTAATCCAGGAATACCTTTCTGACATAACACATTAAACTTCTTGTGAAACCTCTGCACCTGCAAATTCTCACACTTGTTTCTAATTGTAACATCAGATTCTTGATAGTGAGAACTATCCTTACTTCCAAAATGATATCTGTTATGTATTCAATGTTTAGCTCTTCTAATTCCTCTTTATATTTTGAATTTATGATTTTGATGATGGCTACTACATCACTGTGTTTAGTATCTATCTCCCTTTTTACCACTACAATAAAAGTGTTTGATTTATGATGAGAAGTTCATTTTGTTCAAATATGATTTGAATGGATGGCCAGATCTTGGTCATTTATTCATTTATTTAAATCCAAATTTTTTCCTTGGCTTGAGAAATGGTATCAATAATTATGTTTTAATTCTCTAAATATTGGATTCTCTGGGAAATCTTATGAGTTTTCTGTAACTCTGATAAATATGCACCATCTGATTTAATTTTTTGTTCATGTAATTTATCCAATTTCTCAATAAGCTTTTCGATTTCTTTACATTTGATAAATAAATCTTCCAGAGCTTTAGTCAAATCTGCTGCTGTTGTGGTGGATTGTGACACTGCTGTTGAAGTTGATGATGTGTTGCTGAAGTAGATGCCTCCCCTGTTGATGTACTTTTTGTTGGAATCACAACAAGTGGGATGGCTTGTACTTGAACAATGTTATCTTCTTTCTCTTTAAGGAGTTTTTCAATCTCCTTTTCAATTTTGGAGATTTGTATATTTTGTTCAATAATTATTTTGAAAAAATTATCTTTCTCTTTCTTTAGTTCTCCAAATTCTTTAGCTTTCGTATCTTAAGTTGAAGGAATCTTAAATTGTTTTCTTAAATCTGCAATGTCTTCATTCTTTGATTTAATGATTTATTCATCAACTTTAATGTTATTGGGATTATATCCAAACTTTATAACCAAGTCTTCTAAAGATTTTATTTTAGTATATTTATCTAGAGAAGAAAGCTTCTCTAACTTCAACTGAATTTGTATATTCTGTACCGAGTTTTGAATCTTGGCAGCTGTCATGGAAGAATTGGTTAAAGTACTAAATATCATTTCACCTAATTTCTTATGAAGATCCATCTAATCTATAGGGTGAATAGTTTTTGTATCAAAAGAGAAGATGGAATGCTTAAAATCATCTATTGTTTGAGGCTGGGGGATCTTAGGTTCTAGAAAAGAAATCTGCATCTTTCCTTCTTTTGAGTCAAAATGTGATAGAAGCCTGCATTGGGAAGTTGTTGTTTTCTTCCAAAACTGTAAAAATGTAGTGAAATTCAAAGCTAGGTTCCTTTTTTTAATCTCATGATAGGCAAAAAATATACTTGGTTCTTTTTGGATGCTTTGTCCCAATTCCCTTGCTGGTGATGAAATGGGTGTAAATGATTTCATTGGAGTCCCTAGAGTTGATGGAGATTGTGGAATATTGTCTTGTCTCCCTAAAACTGAGGGAGTACACATTCCAGAGAGAACAATTGGATGTAACTGTTGAGTACTTTCTTGCTGACCCTCTTCCTCATTTTCCTGCCTCAGCTTCTTGTTATATACAATAAAATCCTTTACAGAGACTTCTGATATTGAAGGGGAACTATTTTCCCTTGTTATTTTCTCTCTGTTTTCTTGTGTTAATGGAGTTTTTGAAGAAGATAGATTTTTCTCTTCGGCCTCTTAGAGAGTGTTTTCCTGCCATTCTTCCTGGTTCATGAATTTATCGATCTCTAGTCTAGATGTGTTAACATAAGGGGCATATTTATGTTCTATTCTCATCTTTGAGACAATACCCAAAGGATCATAAGACCAGGTAAAACTGTGCTTGAAATTCATCCCTTTTATTATAGCATCTACCTCTTGTCCCGTTGTTCTTGTATTACATGTGAAAGGACCCATATCAGTTTTAATCTTAAAGTGATATTTCTTCTTAGTTTCCGAAAAATGTACTTGATCCATGTTAATCATTTGTCTAATGAATTCCAAGGAAAATATCCTTATGGGAACATACTTAGAAAGTTTGTAAGGGGCTAATTCACAACCATAAATTCTGATTTATGAGTAGCTCTAATATAAATACCAATCAACCTTTTTAGTTTGATCACTCAACTATAAAATCCTTTTAATTTATGGCTCTATCCTGGGCTCTGCATTGCTATTTAACAAAAAAATTTCCACATGAAAAAATTGATCCACAAATTGACTAAAGGAGAATTCTGTGCTGCTGTTTCTAACCAAAGGGGTCCAATGAATAACATCCATCTTATGTAACTAAAAGGTAAATGTCTTTGAATGATATTAAATAAAAAGATAAACTAGAACTGAAGCATATCTAAATCCTCCTTGACTTTGAGAATTTCATAAACTACTCATGAATCATTTCTGATATGAATTCATTATAACGAAATATGATTGGTGGTTTTTGTTCACTTGAGAAAATAGAAAGAAAGGGAAAGATATGTTCATCTATCCACTGGTCTGAATGATATCCTAAAATACAAGAAATTATGGAAACAATATGTTTGGCCAATTATGGAAAAATTTAGGCTGGATAGGGAGGATTGTAAAAGGCAATTGGGTATCATGTCGCAAGAAGGTCTCAAAGACTTTGAATCTTTGGGGGAAATATATTTTGTTGTACATTTCCATGAGAAAATCTAGATGAAATGGTTTTTCAAGGGGATTGTGTTTGATTTGAATCATTTCAGAAATGGAGTGGCCATTGATGTGAGACATGGTCTCATAATTTTGTGTAACTATGGCTCTTTGGCGAGGTATATAGCAAAATTGGCACCAGGTGACAAATTCGGGAAAATAGGGAGTTTGAGGGAAAACACATTGAGGCAAGGTAGAGCTACATAACCTGATTTCATCACTGTTATCCAAGTGCTTTTGCCAGAGCCAATTATGAATTTCATAAAGGTCAAATTCACAATGGGCTTCAGATATCTGGTACAAATGGTCAACTAGTGGCTGATGGTCTAAGTCTACAGCTTGGGGTAACATTGGGTTGCTCTAAGAAGTAGATTTACATTTAGGAGCCATTGAAAATAGAAAGGGAAGGGGTATGTCTGTAAATACCTGTTAAAAATGACAGATTGGTGAATGAGGACAGGTATCGGACAGTACTAGACTTATGTAGAAGCTACTCATGTGTTTGTTGAATCTGTTAAACAACTGAGAAAAAAATGATGTAGTGGAATAGTGCGAAAATTGGGTTTTTACCGAAATTGGAGCTTTTAACAGAGTATTGGTGAACTTTAATTAGTGCGGGAGAAATTTATTATCATAACATTACAACATAAAAGATAGTTATAATAGTAATGTTATAACGGGTAAATGGAGGATAGATGAGAGGTGTTGATTCGATAGGCGGGATGATATGGAGGTTAATGGGAGAATAGCGGGAAATGTGTAATGGTCAATGGATGAGAAATGTAGTTTTGGAGCCAATCTCGGAGGGGGTATAGCCAGTAAGTGGATTTAGAGGGGGGGTGCAGTCTGTATGAGAAGATGACACATATGGCAGGGTGGTTTCAAAGAAACAACTCTACTCGGACCCCGCCCATCGGATATCATTCATAAGTGCTAGGGGGTGCGGTTTGGTGTGGGTGTCGTTGATCCTGGCACAACACATCTTGACCGTTCAAATCTGCGCATGTTTTAGTGAATACGAAAAAACATCACTTTGTGATAATTTATTACATTTTCTCTAATTAACCATATTAAAGTATGGTTAATGTATTTAAACCATGATATAATGTAATATAAGAAAAACAATCTAAAGAGGCATTTTGACTAGTGCGCAACAAAAATAAAACCTTTTTAAATATTTATATCAAATCTTTTTCTTTAATTATATCTATGCCTCACATTTTTTCTTTTTTGTTTCTTTTCTTTCTATTTCCATTGCCTAACATTTTTTCAATTTTTCCTTTTGTTTTTTGAAACAAAATATCCTAACATTTTACTTTATTTTTCTACTACAATATCTAACTTATCAGAACCATATATCTTACAACATACTGATGCATTATCATCAAGGGATTTCTTCTCATGCCTGATTATCTTCTCATATTCTATAAATAACTTTCCAACTTTCTCTGCCACTGTGAAGAAGATCTTGAGATAATTTCGCTCTTCTTCTGCTTGTGCATCCTCATTTGCCATTTTCCATCTTTCTGGTGCACACCTCATTTCAGGATCAAAGGTTTTGAGTTTTCCTTCACCTCTTTGGAGATTGTTCTTGGTTAGCATTCACTCATGCAACTCGCACCAAGAAGACCTTCTCTGATACAAAACTCGATCCAGATATTTTACTTCATGGATGGATACTGAATTACATATAAAAGAGTGTATAACCAAGTAACTTAAACATATGGAAATAAGCGGAAATAATAATCAAACATGAGATCAAAGACAGAAGATGATTTGATTATTAAGTTTACCCAGTGTGGGCTATGTCTCTAGGCCCTGCTTAATCTGGGGAGGCCTTTTTCATTAAATGACAACAAAATGAATTAAAAGCAACTTTAGAAAAATGACACCTTATACTTCTAGTGATGGAATGAAAATGGAGACCCCAAATGAAGAAATAGACTGCATAATTGTATTCCTCGCGAAAAATCATGCAAAAATGACTATAAACTTGTCTTGTTCTAACAATGGCACTTTTAGACCCCAAAGGATCTTTTTAGCATCAACACAGAATCCCTGTTCAGGGTTCCGATTCCTTTTGACCACTCCTAGTTCTGCCGCTCCACTCCTTTTCTGGTTGGTCGAGTGGTGTATGTTTGAAGTTTAAATAAAAAATGTGGCAAAGTCTCCAACCAAGGGTCTTTGTCCCATTGGATGGAGCCCCTTGAATTAACGCATAGTGTGGTGGGGGTTCTGGGGTCCAACCCCACAAAGATCTTGTTATGGTGTGTTGCTTTTGGTGAACGGTCATACGATTACATCGTTATATGTATATAGTGTGGAGCCTCCCAGTGGTGGGGGGGCCCATCCTTGCTGGGCGGGTTCGACACCCGCCGACTCCTTTTTGGTGTTACCCATTAGTCAGGTAGGCTCGGGTCTCTTATGCTATATTATATATGAGTATGTCGTTTGTGGTTGGGCGAGGTCTACTCACCATGGACCTGACGCACCATTTAACAAATATATTATAATAACAATGTCATTAGGGGTGGTAGCCCGCCATGCAAAAATAATATTTTTTACTTTTTAAAATTTTTATTTTTATAACCTATATGGTTAAAATTCTAATTTCATTTTTTAAGTGTTATTAGGAAAATTAAGGAGGCAACAAATTTTCCCTTTCCGATTGTCATTTTCTATGCACCGTCCCTTCGCAAAATTGTTGCCTCGTTAGTGACTGTCACTTTCCCAAGTTTGACCAGAACTTTGACCAACTATAACTTGAGTATACAAACTCAGATTTGAGTGTTGTTTGCACCGTTGGAATCAAGGAAACAAGCTCTACGATATGGTCCTAGTTTCACTTCAATACAATGACTTTTTTTTTTGAGTTTTTTCAAAGCCACTTCTATTCCTGGAGCCACTCGGATCATCGTCACTTAGCATAATCTTCTTGCCACCTATTTATTATACAATCCTTTGCACTTCCTGGGCATTGGGATCTTTCCCCTGAGGATATGAAGATTTCACTTCCTCCATTTGTTGTGATCTGACCCCTGATCCCAGTATTGATGTACCTCCTTGAATCCTTGGTTTTCAGTATATATTTTGATATCACACCATTCTTCCCTATTTAGTTTCGATAGTTGTTACTAGGCATCGTCCCAAAATAGGGCTGAACTACCATTCCAGATTTCCCAAAAGCAGTGATTTAGTGTCACTTCCTTAATTGTCTAGGCCATGTTCCGTATCACCGATCCTTGTCTAGCTCCTGATAAGCGAACTAGATCCTTCTATGAGCAATGTGGAGCATATTTTTCTCTCCATAGTTGGGCCCATGGCACAACCCATTCCTTTAGCCAACTCCACCATATTTTTTCCCCATTCACTATGCTTTTAATTTCCAAATCTTTTAGACCAAGATCCCCTTCGGCTTTTGGTTTACATATCGTGTTCCAAGAAATTAATGCCCATTTCCTTTTGTCCTATACTCTTCTCCAAAGAAATTTTCTTTGGATCTCCATAATATTATGTATCACCCCTTTAGGGGTTGGGAGAAAAAACAACATATACCTTGTAATTGCTTGTACGATTACTTTGGTCAGGATCAAATGTCGGCTAGGTTTAGGGCCCTTACCATCCTTCTCTTGACTCAATTTTCTAGATTCGATATAGCCTTCTCCCAATTGGATTTATTCCATGTGTGAGCTATTAATGGGATGCCCAAGTATTTTTAAGGGAGTCTCTTTCTTTGAAAAATTGGATTTCTTCCATGCATGAGCTGTTAATGGGATGCCCAAGTATTTGGAAGGGAGTCTTTCTTTGAAATTCTAGGATAGTAGTCAAATTCCTTTGAATAAATATATGAGTATTAAATAAGAAGATCATTTATTTTGAATGGTTAATCTCCATACCTAAAGCTGAAGAAAAGGTGTCCAGAATTATCTTAAAGGATTGGGCTTCCTTGACAGTGGGGATACCATGTAACATGGTATCCTCCAAAAACTCTTAATGAGTGGTTTCTTGTGCTCCATCATGAAAATCAAGACCATGGATATCCCCTTTTTGCTTAGCTGTTGAGATAACTTGACCCAATCCCTCCATTATAATCATGAACAAAAAGGGTGAAAGGGGGTCCCCATGGAAAATTCCTCTTCAATGGAAAAATGGTTTTGCGGCCAAGGCCCCATTCACTAGAATTGAGAATCTAAGATAAGATATCAAAGATGTCATCCAAGAGATTCATTTCTCATCAAAAAGAAAGCTCAGAGTACTGCTTCCATAAAGTCCCAATTGAATTTGTCAAACGCTTTGGACAAATCTAATTGAATTAGCATTCCTACCTTTTTATGGCTTTGTAGGGAGTCTACAATATCATGAGCTAGGATCACATTGTCTAGAATTTTTCTGCCTTCCACAAACCATGACTATTCCTCTAATACCAAGGTAGGGAGTACCTCTTTGAGCCGATTGGCTACTGCCTTTGAGATGATTTTGTAAAGCGCATTGCATAAGGCTATAAGTCTAAATTTTTCGAGAGTACTTGCCTTGTCTTCTTTAGGAATCAATGTGATGAAGGTAGAATTAAGAGCTTTCAATAGATTAATTTATTTTTGTGAGTCCTCGACTACTTAAAACACATCCTTTTTAACTATCTCTCAACTCAAATTAAAAAAAATACATGGTAAATCCATTTGGTCATGGTGCTTTACCTTTTGGCATCTCACTTAATGCTAGGGCTACTTCTTCCATTGTAACAAGTTTGTTGAGGTTCCTGTTATGTTCCTCTGTTAACAATCTTGGTATATTATTTAAAATATTTTGGATGTTTTTCATCCTATCCATACATGGTTCTTTTGCAATCTTTTTGAAATGTTGGCCCGTGACCTTTTCAATGTCCTTATGGGATTCATGTGATTATCCTATTTCATCCTTTATCATGAGGATTTGATTAGAGTTTCTATGCTCTATTGTTGAGAAGTGGATAATTTTGTGTTCTTTTCCCCTTCATTGAGCCATTACACCTATGAATTTTGTCTCCATAAATTTTCCTCCTGCATACATCGCTCCTACCAAAGCTTCAGAAGCTCTGCCTACTCTTTTTTCCTCTCATCTGAATACCCTTCTTCAATCAGTTTTTTGTGGAAAATTTCCATCCTTAACTCCATGTCTCTTTTTGCATGAAATATATTACCAAATTCCACCTTATTACCAAATATATTTCAATCGGGCCAAAAGAATATACATCTTCAATCCACATAGGGGAAGCAAATCCTGACACCAATTCTTGATATTTTCCATAAACGAGGGATGGTTTATCTAGAAAGCCTCAAATCAAAATGATTGATTTTTAGGTGTATCCAACATAGAAATCATTAATACTGTGGTCCAATGGTATGAACCCCCACAAAGGAGCAAATTAGCCTCCATATCTAGTCCTTGCATCAAAATATCATTTGATATTAAGAACCTATACAATCTTGATGCTACTTGATACTGACTTCCTCGTTTGTTGTTGTAGGTAAAGGTTCCGTTGGTTGTTTCCATATAAATTAATTTTTATTCTTCAATGATCTGTCTAAAGGCTTTAGAGTCTTTTTCCATGCATCTTTGACCTCCTTTATTTTCTGAGAGGTACGTTATCATGTTAAAGTATCCTCCTAGGATCTAGGGAAGATGTTGGGTTATGTTCCTACATTCCTTAATCTCCTCTACAAATCAGATATTATCTTCCACCCTTTGGGGTCCGTAGACATTCGTGACTAATATTGTTCCCAAAACCCATATAACCTACATTTCCAACGATAGACAGGGCCTAGGGATTCCACCATGTTACTAATCCCCTTTCCATGCCATGCACAACTACCTCTAAAAAAGTGTATCCTCTACTTAATTTCCTATATTCTTCAATTCTCTTTTCTCAATCACACTTAGTTTCTTGTAGAAACACTATGTCTGAGTGCTCATTTTAACTTTTTTCTTTAACAGTCTTTCCTTTCTTAGAATGTTTATACCCCTTGCATTCCAGGTTATAATATTCATATTTAATTACGGAGACTGGGTTGCGAGCTTAAGGCTCGCATCTTACCTGAGTTAATTGCTCCAAGCTTTTGGAGTGCCACACTGTTTGATTAAACTTCCTCTTTTACATTGTACTAATTTTGATGATGTTTTCGAGAGAGAGCCTAACTCCTTCACCTCCATTTCACCAATTTATGCATGTGGTCTTTTTTGTCCCCTTAGTCTGGCTTCTTCTCGCATCAAGAATAAGTATTGGATATGATACATCTACTCAGCCGGGATTGCCTCCAGCCCTTGAATTTGGGCTTGTTCAACCATTTTTTGTAAGTCAATCCCTTCTCTTTCCCCCAATTCATGGAGGTTTGGATCCTTCATGCCAACCTCACTAGGGGTCATATCTACGTCTCCCCCTAAGTCTTTGGTCAAATCTAATGATTTTCCTTTCACTGGCGAGACTTCTTTCTGTTGTGACATTTATTTCTCTTTATCTTCTACCTTCTCCTCACTGTTCTTGTTCCTTTGATCCTCTTGATGCTACTGTGCTAGGACTTCAAAACTATTCTTCATGGTTGTACTACCTCCTTGGGTTCTCTGCTATTGTCTTTGTTTTGATTGCCTCGTAGGGTTCGGTAGCAGAAAACCTTCTACATCCTTTTTTTCCTGTTCCTTCCTTTGTTCCTCCATATTATTCGAAGGGAATTCTCTGATTAGGTGCCAATGTTCGTGGCAGTGTCTACATATGTACAAGACTTTTTCGTAGTCTATTGAGTGGATCCACTTCTCATCTTAGAATTCCAATATAACTGCTTCAAGGAGCTCTCCTGATACATCCATTTCCAATCAGATCTTTGAAAAGGATGTGTAACATCCCTGCAACGTTGCATCCGCTACCTTATTGAATTTACCCAATGTATCACTTATCAACCTTAGAGTTGAAGGGAGCCAATAGTCTAGGGGTAAGGATTTCAACCTTACCCAGACTGGAACTTTGTTGAAAGTCTCATTTTCTGGGGACAAGTTCTCTATCCACAACCTCATATATAGGTTGACTGATGAAAATAAGTACATGCCCCTATCAAAGACTCAGTCTTGATCTTCCACATTCACAAACACTACAGTGAAAAAAACTTTTGAACAAAAATGTAATTCAATCTCCCCACACAGTTTCCAATGTTTTTTAATCCAATCACACAAAGCACACAAAGCTTTTTTCGTAGGCCACAAACCCATAAACCTGCAAATCAAGGAATATGACCTCATATGCTCCTAGAAAGCCTGCTCTCAGGGTCAGTAATCATCGTCGTTGGAATTGCCACCATTTTGGGCTTGCATGGGCCATTCACTGCTGCTGTTGTTGACTTTTGTTGCTACTCTTCCTTGGGATCAATATCCTCTTTGTCAGGGAAAATTTTAAGGATGAAAAATTATCTCTAAGTTTAAAACATTGGCGAATGTCACTAATCCCTAATATGAAAACTATAAAATATTTGTTGATATATTTGTAGAATTATTCAAATTTATAATGATGTTATAAATAGCCTTTATATAAATTTTGTGATTTTTAAGGTAAAATAATTCTATATTGTAAAATTTGGGCGAATCATTTTTTCTAGAAAAAAATTGAAATTGGCGAAACATTTTTTTGGAAAAACCATGGAAAATTAGCCCACTTGCGAATATTAGCCCCTAAAATTTTCCATGCTCTTTGTCCTCTTCTCGTCTTTGACCCTTCTCTCCTGGAGAACCTTCACCTATTGCAGCTACTCCACCTGCACCACTTGCCCCTTCTGACGCATATCTGAACCCCGCCTTAAAGCCTTTTCCTTTGTCAGTAACATTGCGATAGGAGGTCCTCTGAGCACCATTTTGTATTAGAGCTTACACCTTCACACCAGAAACCCTACTCCTTCATGCCTAAAACCCTACTCCTTATTCAATGTCTTTTTGTTCAGATTCCATCACATTACAAAAATAATGTTTTGTTTTAAAAAATAATCATTTAATGTTATTTAATATCTATATATATATATATAATTAAAAATTAAAATAATTTTCAAATTCTAAAAAATACATATAACTAATTTTATTTAAGACAATTAAGAATAAATAAATTAATACCAATTAAAACGTAATAGATGAAAAATTAGTATTATTAGTATTTAATATTGATTATTAAATTAATGGTATCTTTATTAGAGAGACTCGAATTTTGGGATGACGGGAATCAAAATTTGAATTTCAATCTTGATCTAAATGTCAGTCGTAGAATGCATTTAAATTACCTCCAACTGTTAAAAATAATTTATAGGCAATTCCAAGGGTGATGATGACGAGTGGATGCTATGGTGGAGAATTTGAACGTTGAAAATGAACAAAGCTTTTGTGACTGTTGGAAATTAATCTCAACCACTGCAGTAAATGAATTGGTAGCAGCCATACCTCAATTAATGTTTTGCAGGTTGAGGACTGCATGTGCAGAGAAGGAAAAGTTCTGAGCAAAGGACAATTAACCATTCCACAACAGATTAAATAAATCAAAATCAAATGGAAGCTAATACATGGTTATTAAATGAGCATGGGCAAATATTTAATCCACAAGTTATGTTTAGTTCACTCAAGTTCTGTAATATCCAGTAAATGATGTCCGCCCATGCTTTGTATTAAATTTGGTCTCTCATGAATTAAATGTCTTAGATATATATGTGTTTAGATTTTACATGTAATGAGAGGACAGTGAGCAAGATAGAGGGTGTTGTGTAATGTGGCGGATGTAAGTCTGGAAATACAAGAGGAGAAAATCGTGGAGCAAATTTTGGTGGGTCCGTGAAAACAATTTTATTGTGTGTTACTCTGAAACCCTGGTGAATGTAAATCCAAGTAAGAAATCTTGTTTTACTTGTGATGGAGCCGCAATATCCATAATATAAAGTTTGGTTAGTTGCTATATAGTTATGGAATTTTCAGGTATGTATTTTACTGCATGAAGTTGGGAAACACTTTTCGCCCTTTTTTGACGTCGAAAATTATAATTTTCTATGTTTTTCAACTTCAACTCCACTAAACTCATATTTTTATTGCAAATTATGCTTTGACATAAAAACAATAATTGTAGAGAATTGTCTTACCTCCATACCCATATTTTAAAAAAAAAAAATATTGACATATAGAGGGGTAAATTTCTTGTTTACTAACTGAATATACTTGAAATTTTCAGGCAAACATAAATAGTCACTTTATCATCCTTTACTTTTTTTAGGGAAGGTTATTCATTTTTTGGAAAAAAAACCATAGCATCATAATCTACATGTATTGCACTAGTGCACAGACTATTTTTTGGTAATTTTCGGATTAAATAACTATTTTTTATTATTTTTTGAAATGGATGAAGACAAAAAAACAGTGATGTTTCAGTACATTTTATCATCCTTTGATTTTCTTTTCAATGTGATCGTCAATAAGAAAAATGAGAGTACCCTTTTGAAGTAGACAGGGAGAGGAAGTGCAGTATGATTTTTTTGAATTTTTTGTGTCCTCATTTGAAAGTTATTGAATTTTCATTCAGTGTAATTTTTCGAACAATGCAATTCCACAGTGACACAGTTTAGTAAAAAATTAATAAAAAATTGAATTTTTTAATGAAACTCCACAAATCTCATATCATCAGAAACTAGATTCAGAGATGAATCTAATGGTACTTTGTCCGACATATAACATTTTGTTTTTGTAGGTGTTCTGCCCCTCCAAAGTTGTAGGTTCCTGAAAACTGCAGAATTTTCTGTGTTTTTTGTTGACCAGAAACTCTCGGCCGAGATAATGTCTCGGACGAGAAATTTATAAAACTCTCGACCGAGAGTTTAACCCGCCTAAAGTTACATTTAAACGCACGGCCAAACTCTCGGCCGAAAGTTTAAAAAACTCTCGGACGAGAGTTTGCGCCCGAGAGTTTACCCGATGAAACTCTCGGCCGAGAGTTTTGAAAACTCTAGGCCGAGAGTTTTCTAAACTCTCGGTCGAGAGTTTTGAAAACTCTAGGACGAGAGTTTAGAAAACTCTAGGCCGAGAGTTTAGAAAACTCTTGGCCGAGAGTTTTATTAAATGTTTTAATCAAAAGTTTTAGGGGTTTATATGTTTACGGTTTTATATGTTTAGGGTAATTTCCTCTTCTTTCTTTATCCTTTTTATCTAATTTAAGATATTTATTTCCCTCCTTTTAGATATGAATTTGTAATACTTTTTAGTTAATCTAAATAGTTATTAAAATAATTATAATATTTATAAAAATATTGAAATATTTTAATAATTAAATTGTTTTTAATTAAATATTTTTAATAAGTAATTTAATATTATCTTTAACCTTTTTAATTTTTCTTGAATACTTAAAGAATCCCTTAATAACTAATTAACTAATAATTATTTAATCTCCTTAACAACTAATTAAATAACTAACTCAATAATGACTAGCTTTCTAACGACTATAAAGGAGTTTATATGTTAGGGGTTTATATGTTTAAGGTTTTATATGTTTAGGGTTTAGGGTTTAGGGGTTTATATGTTAGGGGTTTACATGTTTAGGGTTTAAGGGGTCAAATGGGTTAGGGGTTTTGGGGTTTATGGGCTTAAATGGGTTAGGGGTTAACGGGTTAGGGGTAGTGGTTAAGGGTTTAGAGGTTTAGGGTTTAGGGGGTTAAATGGGTTAGGGGTTAGGAATTAGGGTTTAAGGGGTCAAGGGTTAAGGGGTTAGAGGTTTAGGTGTTTAAGCGGTTGAATGGGTTATGAGTTGCGAATTAGGGTTTAAGGGGTTATAGGTTTAGGGGGTTAAATGGGTTAGGGTTGGTTTAGAGATTTAGGGGGTTAGGGGATTTAGCAGTTAAGGATTTTAGGGGTTAGAAGTTAGGGGTTAATGTGGTTAAATGGGTTAGGTTTTTAGGAGTTTAGGGTGTTGAATTGGTTAGGGGTTGGGAATTAGGGTTTAAGGGGTTAGGGGTTAAGGGTTTAGAGGTTTAGGGTTTAGGGGGTTAAATGGGTTACAAGTTTAGAGGTTTAGGGGTTACGAGATTTAGCAGTGAAGGATTTTAGAGGTTAGGGTTTTGGGGGTTAAATGGAATCCACACTTAAATGGGTTAGGATTTTAGGGGTTTAGGGTGTTAAATTGGTTAGGGGTTGGGAATTAGGGTTTAAGGGGTTAGGGGGTTAAATGGGTTACAGGTTTAGAGGTTTAGGGGGTTAGGGGATTTAGCAGTGAAGGATTTTAGGGGTTAGGGTTTAGGGTTTTGGGGGTTAAATGGAATCCACACTTAAATGGGTTATGAGTTTAGGGTGTTGAATTGGTTAGGGGTTGGGAATTAGGGTTTAAGCGGTTAGGGGTTAAGGGTTTAGGAGATAGGAATTAGGATTTAAGGGGTTAGGGGTTTTGGGGTTTATGGGCTTAAATGGGTTAGGGGTATGGGTTAAGGGTTTAGAGGTTTAGGGTTTAGGGGTTAAATGGGTTAGGGGTTTAGAGGTTTAGTAGGGGTAAATGGGTTAGGGGTTAAGGGTTTAGAGGTTTAGGGTTTAGGGGGTTAAGGGTTTGGGGATTAGGAATTAGGGTTTAAGGGGTCAAGGGTTATGGGTTGGGAATCCACACTTAAATGAGTTAGGTTTTTAGGGTTTTAGGGTGTTGAATTGGTTAGGGGTTTTGGGGTTTAGGGGCTTAAATGGGTTACAGGTTTAGAGGTTTAGGGGGTTAGGGGATTTAGCAGTGAAGGATTTTAGGGGTTAGGGGTTAGGGTTTTGGAGGTTAAATGGAATCCACGCTTAAATGGGTTAGGTTTTTAGGGGTTTAGGGTGTTGAATTGGTTAGGGGTTTTGGGGTTTAGGGACTTGAATGGGTTATGGGTTAATGGGTTAGGGGTAGGGGTTGAGGGTTTAGAGGTTTAGGGTTTAAGGGTTAAATGGGTTAGGGGTTTAGAGGTTTAGTGGGGGTAAATGGGTTAGGGGTTAAGGGTTTAGAGGTTTAGGTTTAGGGGGTTAAGGGTTTAGGGGTTAGGAATTATGGTTTAAGGTGTCAAGGGTTATGGGTTTGGAATTAGGGTTTAAGGGGTTAGGGGTTAAGGGTTTAGAGGTTTAGGGTTTAGGGGGTTATATGGGTTACATGTTTAGAGGTTTAGGGGGTTAGGGGATTTAGCAGTGAAGGATTTTAGGGGTTGGGGGTTAGGGTTTTTGGGGTTAAATGGAATCCACACTTAAATGGGTTAGGTTTTTAGGGGTTTAGGGTGTTGAATTGGTTAGGGGTTCAGAATTAGGGTTTTAGGGGTTAGGGGTTAAGGGTTTATAGGTTTAGGGTTTAGGGGGTTAAATGGGTTACAGGTTTAGAGGTTTAGGGGTTTAGGGGATTTAGCAGTGAAGGATTTTAGGGGTTAGGGGTTAGGGTTTTGGGGTTTAAATGGAATCCACACTTAAATGGGTTATATTTTAAGGGTTTAGGGTGTTGAATTGGTTAGGGGTTTTGGGGTTTAGGGGCTTAAATGGGTTAGGGGTAGGGGTTAAGGGTTTAGATGTTTAGGGTTTAAGGGTTAAATGGGTTAGGGGTTTAGAGGTTTAGTGGGGGTAAATGGGTTAGGGGTTAAGGGTTTAGAGGTTTATGGTTTAGGGGTTAAGGGTTTAGGGGTTAGGAATTAGGGTTTAAGGGGTCAAGGGTTATGGGTTGGGAATTAGGGTTTAAGGGGTTAGGGGTTAAGGGTTTAGAGGTTTAGGGTTTAGGGGGTTATATGGGTTACAAGTTTAGAGGTTTAGGGGGTTAGGGGATTTAGCAGTGAAGGATTTTAGTGGTTGGGGGTTAAATGGAATCCACACTTAAATGGGTTAGGTTTTTAGGGGTTTAGGGTGTTGAATTGGTTAGGGGTTTTGGGGTTTAGGGGCTTAAATGGGTTAGGGTTTAATGGGTTAGGGGTAGGGGTTAAGGGTTTAGAGGTTTAGGGTTTAGGGCTTAAATGGGTTAGGGGTTTAGAGGTTTAGTGGGGGTAAATGGGTTAGGGGTTAAGGGTTTACAGGTTTAGGGTTTAGGGGGTTAAATGGGTTAGGAGTTAGGAATTCGGGTTTAAGGGGTCAAGGGTTAAGGGGTTAGAGGTTTAGGTGTTTAAGGGGTTAAATGGGTTATGGGTTGGGAATTAGGGTTTAAGGGGTTATAGGTTTAGGGTTTAGGGGGTGAAATGGGCTAGGGTTGGTTTAGAGGTTTAGGGGGTTATGGGATTTAGCAGTTAAGGATTTTAGGGGTTAGAAGTTAGGGGTTAACAGGTTAGGGGTAGGGGTTAAGCGTTTAGAGGTTTAGGGTTTAGGGGGTTAAATGGGTTAGGGGTTAGGAATTAGGGTTTAAGGGGTCAAGGGTTAAGGGGTTAGAGGTTTAGGTGTTTAAGGGGTTGAATGGGTTATGGGTTGGGAATTAGGGTTTAAGGGGTTATAGGTTTAGGTTTTAGGGGGTTAAATGGGTTAGGGTTGGTTTAGAGGTTTAGGGGGTTAGGGGATTTAGCAGTTAAGGATTTTAGGGGTTAGAAGTTAGGGGTTAATGGGGTTAAATGGGTTAGGTTTTGAGGTGTTTAGGGTGTTGAATTGGTTAGGGGTTCAGAATTAGGGTTTTAGGGTTACGGGTTAAGGGTTTAGAGGTTTAGGGTTTAGGGGGTTAAATGGGTTACAGGTTTAGAGGTTTAGGGGGTTAGGGGATTTAGCAGTGAAGGATTTTAGGGGTTAGGGGTTAGGGTTTTGGGGGTTAAATGGAATCCACACTTAAATGGGTTAGGTTCTTAGGGGTTTAGGGTGTTGAATTGGTTTGGGATTTGGAATTAGGGTTTAAGGGGTTAGGGGTTAAGGGTTTAGAGGTTTACGGTTTAGGGGGTTAAATGGGTTACAGGTTTAGAGGTTTAGGGGGTTAGGGGATTTAGCAGTGAAGGATTTTAGGGGTTAGGGGTTAAGGTTTTGAGGGTTAAATGGAATCCACACTTAAATGGGTTAGGTTTTTAGGGGTTTACGGTGTTGAATTGGTTAGGGGTTGGGAATTAGGGTTTAAGGGGTTAGGTGTTAAGGGTTTAGGGGTTAGGAATTAGGGTTTAAGGGGTCAAGGGTTATGGTTTGGGAATTAGGGTATAAGGGGTTAGGGGTTTAGGGGCTTAAATGGGTTAGGGGTTAACGGGTTAGTGGTAGGGGTTAAGGGTTTAGAGTTTTAGGGTTTAGGGGTTAAATGGGTTAGGGGTTTAGAGGTTTAGTGGGGGTAAATGGGTTAGGGGTTAAGGGTTTAAAGGTTTAGGGTTTAGGGGGTTAAATGGGTTAGGGGTTAGGAATTAGGGTTTAAGGGGTCAAGGGTTACGGGGTTAGAGGTTTAGGTGTTTAAGGGGTTGAATGGGTTATGGGTTTGGAATTAGGGTTTAAGGGGTTATAGGTTTAGGGTTTAGGGGGTTAAATGGGTTAGGGTTGGTTTAGAGGTTTAGGGAGTTAGGGGATTTAGTAGTTAAGGATTTTAGGGGTTAGAAGTTAGGGGTTAACGGGTTAGGGGTATGGGTTAAGGGTTTAGAGGTTTAGGGTTTAGGGGGTTAAATGGGTTAGGGGTTAGGAATTAGGGTTTATGGGGTCAAGGGTTAAGGGGTTAGAGGTTTAGGTGTTTAAGGGGTTGAATGGGTTATGGGTTGGGAATTAGGGTTTAAGGGGTTATAGGTTTAGGGTTTAGGGGGTTAAATGGGTTAGGGTTGGTTTAGAGGTTTAGGAGGTTAGGGGATTAGGGTTTAGAGGTTAGGGTTTAAGGGGTTAAATGGGTTACAGGTTTAGAGGTTTAGGGGGTTAGGGGATTTAGCAGTGAAGGATTTAGGGGTTATGGGTTAGGGTTTTGGGGGTTAAATGGAATCCACACTTAAATGGGTTAGGTTTTTAGGGGTTTAGGGTGTTGAATTGGTTAGGGGTTGGGAATTAGGGTTTAAGGGGTTAGGGGTTAAGGTTTTAGAGGTTTAGGGTTTAGGGGGTTAAATGGGTTACATGTTTAGAGGTTTAGGGGGTTAGGGGATTTAGCAGTGAAGGATTTTAGGGGTTAAGGGTTAGGGTTTTGGGGGTTAAATTGAATCCACACTTAAATGGGTTAGGTTTTTAGGGGTTTAGGGTGTTGAATTGGTTAGGGGTTGGGAATTAGGGTTTAAGGGATTAGTGGTTAAGGGTTGAGGGGTTAGGAATTAGGGTTTAAGGGGTCAAGGGTTATGGGTTGGGAATTAGGGTTTAAGGGGTTAGGGGTTTTGGGGTTTAGGGGCTTAAATGGGTTAAGGGTTAACGGGTTAGGGGTAGGGGTTAAGGTTTTAGAGGTTTAGGGTTTAGGGGTTAAATGGGTTAGGGGTTTAGAGGTTTAGTAGGGGTAAATGGTTTGGGGGTTAAGGGTTTAGATGTTTAGGGTTTAGGGGGTTAAGGGTTTAGGGGTTAGAAATTAGGGTTTAAGGGGTCAAGGGTTATGGGTTGGGAATTATGGTTTAAGGGTTTAGGGGTTAAGGGTTTAGAAGTTTAGGGTTTAGGGGGTTGAATGGGGTATAGGTTTAGAGGTTTAGGGGGTTACAAAAATTTAGCAGCGAAGGAGTTTAGGGGTTAGCGGTAAGGGTTTTGGGGGTTAAATGGAATCCACACTTAAATGGGTTTTGTTTAGGGGGTTAAATGGGTTAGCCGGTTAGGAATTAGGGTTTAAGGGGTCAAGGGTTAAGGGGTTAGAGGTTTAGGTGTTTAAGGGGTTGAATGGGTTATGGGTTGGGAATTAGGGTTTAAGGGGTTATAGGTTTTGGGTTTAGGGGGTTAAATGGGTTAGGGTTGGTTTAGAGGTTTAGGGTGTTAGGGGATTTAGCAGTTAAGGATTTTAGGGGTTAGAAGTTAGTGGTTAATGGGGTTAAATGGGTTAGGCTTTTAGGGGTTTAGGGTGTCTAATTGGTTAGGGGTTGGGAATTAGGGTTTTAGGGGTTAGGGGTTAAGGGTTTAGAGGTTTAGGGTTTAGGGGGTTAAATGGGTTACGGGTTTAGAGGTTTAGGGGGTTAGGGGATTTAGCAGTGAAGGATTTTAGGGGTTAGGGGTTAGGGTTTTGGGGGTTAAATGGAATCCACACTTAAATGGGTTAGGTTTTTAGGGGTTTACGGTGTTGAATTGGTTAGGGGTTGGGAATTAGGGCTTAAGGGTTTAGGGGTTAGGAATTAGGGTTTAAGGGGTCAAGGGTTATGGGTTGGGAATTAGGGTTTAAGGGGTTAGGGGTTTTGGGGTTTAAGGGCTTAAATGGGGTAGGGGTTAACGAGTTAGGGGTAGGGGTTAAGGGTTTAGAGGTTTAGCGTTTAGGGTTTAAATGGGTTAGGGTTTTAGAGGTTTAGTGGGGGTAAATGGGTTAGGGGTTAAGGGTTTAGAGGTTTAGGGTTTAGGGGGTTAAATGGGTTAAGGGTTAGGAATTAGTGTTTAAGGGGTCAAGGGTTAATGGGTTAGAGGTTTAGGTGTTTAAGGGGTTGAATGGGTTATGGGTTGGGAATTAGGGTTTAAGGGGTTATAGGTTTAGGGTTTATGGGGTTAAATGGGTTAGTGTTGGTTTAGAGGTTTAGGGGGTTAGGGGATTTAGAAGTTAAGGATTTTAGGGGTTAGAAGTTAGGGGTTAATGGGGTAAAATGGGTTAGGTTTTTCAGGGTTTAGGGTGTTGAATTGGTTATGGGTTGGGAATTAGGGTTTAAGGGGTTAGGGGTTAAGGGTTTAGAGGTTTAGGGTTTAGGGGATTAAATGGGTTATAGGTTTATAGGTTTAGGGGATTTAGTAGTGAAGGATTTTAGGGGTTAGGGGTTAGGGTTTTGGGGGTTAAATGGAATAAACACTTAAATGGGTTAAACCTCTAAACCCCTAACCCATTAATAAAGTACTATTTAAATTATATAACGTACCAATTCTAAAAACTTAAAATTTTTTGTGTTTTATTATAGGAATAAAACTCTCATACGAGAGTTTTTAAAACTCTCATACGAGAGTTTTTAAAACTCTCATACGAGAGTTTTTAAAACTCTCATCCGAGAGTTTTTAAAACTCTCATCCGAGAGTTTTTAAAACTCTCATCCGAGAGTTTTTAAAACTCTCATCCGAGAGTTTTTTTAACTCTCTTCCAAAATTCTTCCCGAGAGTTTCCGTCAATAAAACTCTCGGACGAGAAAATGCATAACTCTCGTCCGAGAGATTTTTAACTCCGGTTAAACCCAATAAAACTCTCGGACGAGAGTTTTTAAAACTCTCGGTCGAGAAATAGAGTTGACTATTTTCTCGGACGAGAAATTAAAAATTTCTCCCAAATTCTAGTCGTCCGCCAAAAAGTGTTTCCCAACTTCACGATTTCACCCATCTTTAATATCTTTGGAGAAATGATCTAAAGATTGAATTATTAGGAAGACGTGAGATAAATGAAGCTCTGACTGCACTTATGGTTCTAGTGGAAGTCAGCTTTACAGTAAAATTCAGCCAATCAAGAACTTGCACAGATAAAATGGTTAATGATCACGAAGTCAATGTCTCAAACATCAGGAAACTTCAAAGTGACCTCTTTAATATGAATAATATTATATCAATGAAGTTGTAGATGTTATCCATGGAAATATTAAATTTTCAACCACTAGTTCTGATAAAGGATATCACATATCAAAATACCATGGCCCACAACAGTTCAACAGGACCATCTAAGATGTTTATTTGCATATGTTGTCTGCCTAATTTTGCAACCTTTTGTCTGATGATTGATCCAAATTCCCATAGGAAATCTCGTGGCCCTACGAAAACTTAACACAACCTCATAGGGTATTTTTATTTTCATATGTTGACAACCCATTTTTTTAATCATACATTTGTTGGACTTGAAAGGTTGAATCCAAATCACATATCAAAAACCCCTTGGAACTTGTTAAAGAGTTTTTGAGAATTTGGTTAATTGTCCGAAGGCCAAACACTTACGCTATGTTTTTTTTTTGGTCTTTAGTATTTAAATATTTTCATTTTTGAAATCCTAAAAATTGTTAAGTCTACTATATTTTGACTGGGATCTAAAATTATACTTTGTTTATATGAAATCCAATGAGATTGGAACCACCCTCAAACATACTGAAACAATTAGAAATTGAATTAAAAAATTATCAGGTTGCCCCAATCATAATTTTAATTTTTATTTTTATTCATAGGGTTCTTGGTTGCATTGTACATAACCATCCAGTTCAATGACAAAAGGCCAGTTTGGTACCGAACCAGCCTTTTCCAATTTTGTGCCACCAATCGAATAGTTTTAGGTATCAAAGCGGTCAAACCAACATGTTCCACCAATTTTAGTCTAGTTACAATAAAACTAATTAGTTGTTGTTGTATTTCCTTTAATAATAGAGTGATGTGATATTTTGTTGGAGACTCTGCTTGTCATCCTGAATTTCCAGACTGCATATTTATGTAGAATACTTCCTATTTATATCTGTTGTTTGGAATTAGGTGATTGAATGTAGGGTAATATTGTTATTAGTAGATGCTAATTTTATGAGGATCGTTACTTAAAACCAAAATATTTCTAAGTTTAAAATGAGTGGCCAATGAAATAGTTTTCTCCAACTCGTATGACTCAAACTCACCTGTTTAACTACATTTGAATTTTTCAACATAATTTTGACCCAAAAGTACACGTATGACTTGTTTGACAAAGTCTAACCCATCTTGATGGAGTTAAACCTCATTTGAAAAACCCTCATTCAGCATAATTTTGGTCATTTTTAGCTCTGCTAGGAACTTTTATGATTTCTCCTATGTTGGTCAATTTCCTTGTGTGAAATAGATGAAATGAGCTCACAATATTGCATATACGTCCCCCAACAACATTGATTGGGAATCCACCGATACATATAGGTAAATTTAGGCATCAAAAGAGTGGTTTTGAACTCAACATACTTCATACGAGTTACAAAGGATTGTCACAAAGTTTTTTGACCCTCGAAGGAACTTCTACACTCCATTTTCCACCTTTCTATTCTATTGTTAAGTATTTAGATTTAAATAATAAATACCCACAATCTTTAGGGTTTTTATATTTTCTATTTCCTTTTTCATTTTAACATGGGGGAGGTGGTTTGAATGTTGTTTAGGACTTTTTCCCTGATTTTGATTTTTCAAATTCAACTTTCAAGGATGTTAACAATTTTTTTTTTCCATTGTTCCTCCCAAACATCAGCTTCTTCCCACAACCTTATTGAAAAGTTAAAATGGCAAGAGAGAAGAATTTTTATTAGATCTACTATGAAAGGCTTTTGGGATCAAAGAAGCTTAGACATAAAATTTTCTATATTTCTTGTAGTGGCTGCATACATCGATTAAAATACCACCTTTTCCCAAATTCCCAGCCATAAAATTGGGAGTTGCAAGGATATTGACAAGGATATTAAACACCAAGCCAACTTGGCTATTGAATCTCCCAATGGGGTTGAAAGAAAGAAAGAGATAATAAACACAAAAATGGCATCCCTTGTAGCTAACCAAGCTTCTTCTCACACACGCAGTAATTATCATTCAAATGATTTTTTCATTCCTTAAAAAAATTAGGAGGAAACCTCCACATGCTATAAAAAAAAAACATTATATAGTTACAAAAAACACCCCTAACTTGAGCTTTTACATGCTACTTGAGAGGTACGACTACAAAAAATACAAAATGAGGAGTTCTTGTGATACCGCCCTACTGTACAAACTATACAACGAATGAAAAAAATTATCGTATGGATCCATATGTTATTATCTATACAAATATAAAGCCTTTGGTATAACTAGACAAGACTGTTCCAAACAACATTTAAACTGAAGTTTATTTCTAACATTTATTTATTCAAGTTTATTACTCCAGCAAAATTTCACCATCAATCAAGTATAGATTGGTTAGGCTTAAGAACTTATTTCCTTCTTCTATATTGCAATTTAGTAAATGAAATCCTTCATCCGTTGGATCCCAAGTATTCTTGAATGAAACTTGTCCTTTGTCCCAACTACACATAACATCCTAAACTATGGCAAAAACTTTGGGAATAACTTTAGACAAAAACTAGAAAAATACTTGTGGGCCTTAATATCACTTTTAAAGTCAATAATGGTGTTGACTCTATGTATGTAGAGGATATTTTCCTACTGTGAGTGGATAGCATCCTCCAAAATAACACTGTGAATACTATTCACCACAAATTTCTTTTCGGAGGAGAACCTGTTACAAAACAAAGATAACTCTTAATTATATCTACTAAATGAATGGATAAAATGGAAGCCATTTAGAATCTACTAATTGTTTGCCTCTCAAAATAAGATGTGCTAAAAATTATTGAGCACCCAAGTATTCTAACTCAATATAAAAGCTTAGATGGACAGATATGCATCAATTGACAAGGTTTGGAAGCATCTAAATTCTTGATTGCAGAATGGATTTCTAGAAGATGTCATAGAATAAGAAGCCTAACTGTTTTACTTTGATTTTTTTTCCTCTGGTTTTTATGACCCGTTCTACTTTGATTTTTTCTCTTTAACCCCTTTTATCTTGGTTATAAACACCATGGAACAGGTCATAAAAAGCTTCATGTAAAGGGGCTCCAAGTTGTACTACAATCGAATGTTCATCCTCCCAAATTTGGCCAAGGTCCGTCTTCCAAAAGTTGCAGCCATGGTTTCGAGGCTTGAAAATGTTAAAAACAAGGGAGATTAAGAAAGGTTTAGTATTTTCAAACAAGTTTAGAAGGTTCAGAAATATAGAACAAATAAAACAATGCCAAAAATTATGCATATTATGAATATTACTAATAAATACATACCATATAAAACAAAATGGAATAAATCTAATATAGAATTAGTTTTAGTACCAATGTTGAAATTTATATTACTCCTAATAGATTGATCACAATGCATTGTTAAATGAACAGAATTTTCAATAAAAATTGGAGAGAATGAGATAAACCTGAAGAATTCGATTGATAATTTAAAGCCTTTTTATTCTTGTGCGAACATTGTTGTTATACCTGCAATCAATAGAAAATGTTTGAACATGTTTATTATCGGAGTTTACAGCTGAAAATGAAGGCATGATTGAATATTGGAGAATAAGGATCATGAACAAAATGTTTATGCTCACCCTAAAAAGGTTCTGCCATGCACTCATGGCATCGTAGAGCCGAGATATCAGATGTAGCCACCTTTGTGGAAGACTAAATGTGGGGTTGGAGATGCATTGAAGTTTAAAATGGAGCATAACTTAGCATCATCAATGGACTGAAGATCCGATGGTGAAGCTCGATATTGGGTCTGCCACTGGTAAAAAACCATTTTTCATCTCTTTGCAATCTCATTTTATCTCCCGCCTTGAGAAAAGAAAACAAATACCGTAAAGGAACATTGGGTTGGGAGGGGTATTGTAAAGCCAAATTTATGGTTAATTTAAAAAAAAAAAAAATTCCCGTTGTGAAAAATAATAGATACAATATTTTATTCTCACATTATATTTTAGTAGTCGAATTTAAGAAACTAAGGGCTATTACATATTTTTTTGGTTGTGTTTGAAAACATATATCTCTTATTAGGTGGTATTTATAATAATAATAATATTTTAATTTTAAGGTTAGGAATTTTATGCAATGATTTGGTAATTATAATAATAATAATAATATTTTAATTTTAAGGTTATGGTTTTTATGCAATTATTTTTCTATTAAATTTTATGGAGATAAAATTTGGGGAAAGAAGTGCTTTTAACTTGGTTGTATTGAAAACATTTATGTTTTATTGCATATTAGGTGGATGCAAACAAAAGAGAGTATATAGTAAGTTGATTCAATAGTTAAAATAAGTGTTAGTTTCTTAAAAGTCAAATGAAAAATTTGGAAGGAGTAGCATGTATAGCCTTGTTTAGGTTAAGTAAATTCAAATTGTTGTGTGAATTGGGTTGTAAGACTCTATGTTTTCATCTTGATAAAATGGATTCCTCTCCTAGTCACTCACATATTTTAGGTTGTCATAAGAAAAGTAGGTACTTTTCCTTAAGATGTGAACATTTCATATTATGCAGTGTGATAATGTGGTTTTGAAGATGCATTAAAATATGGAACGAGCATGCACATTTGGGATGCTACTGTTATGTTTTTTCTTGAGGCATGAGTGCATGTATAAAAAGACTCTAACAAGGTTTGAAGAGGTGGAATATTTAGAGAGGTTTTTGACTTGTAGGCTCCCTTAGAGGTGTAGACAAGTAAGTTAAGCACCATGAGAAGTTTGGAATCAAACTTAAGACATTTGATGATTTGCATGAAGGAATATTTTAAGCGGTACTAAGTGAAAATTCCTTGATAAAAGTTGACACCCTCTCCTTGGCACTACCACTTTTAAAGATGAAGAAAAAATGTGAAGTAGATGTGCAACACATTAAAATTTTTTGCAAGGTTGTTGAAATATATATAAATGGTTATGTCATGTTCGAAAAGGAGGTTTTGGAACTTGGAAGGTGACCATTGGAGTATATTTTTCATGGAGTTCCAAGGAGATGCAAGGATCTCATAAGGAGCAAATTACACAAATATAAGAAATAGGCCATATTGAGTTAGGATATTACCATTTTGGGACATACAAAGTTGAAGGTGCATGGTGTAGACTAAGTGCTTTGGTGCATCCCACGTCTTAAGGGTATCTTCGAATTTTGGTGTGTGTTAGTGATGTTAGTGCATTGTGTTTAATGAACACTAGCTAGAATGTGTTTCATGAAGGAAAAAATCCCACAAGTTTGAGATGACATAACCTTTTGGAATTGTAAGGTGTGTTATGCCCTAGTTTTGAGGAGATAACATGAACCATCTTAGAGTGTGATGGGTTGTGCCATGGACTTAGGTCCACTTACATGGGTTGAGTTGTAAAGGTAGCCCATGAGTTGAGGATCATTTTTTCAATACCTACCTATATAGAGTGTTTATGATATAATATTACTGATTTTTTGTTGAATAATGAAAGCGGAAGACAAGAAAGGAGAGCCATTGAGGTTTGTTGTAAATTAATCAAAAAAAAAGGAAAACTGTCTCTTTTTAGGAGGATTGTTCAATTTGTCTCCTCAATAGGACAAAGTTTTAGTTGGGGCTAGGGAGATGGCCTTAAAGTCATAGATTAGGTACTTTATAAATCTAGGACGTGAAGTATCCAAGCTAGTCTATTAGGTAGATTCATATTAGGAAAAGGTTGCAAAGGATAAGGTGAAAATATCCCCTCTTTAATGTGGGTTTTAAACCTTACATTTTAGAATGCTAAAAACAAGGTCACAATATTGAAAGGAGGTCCTTGATTTTAGCAAAACTCAATGACAATTATTAATCCATGGTGTGATTATTTCTATTTTTATTTGAACTTGAACAATGAGATCTATATTTAGGTCCATTTGTTACTCTGTCATTTCGTTTATGTGTTGTGAACGTCTTAAGGGCTATAGGGGATAATATGGTTATTTTCCAATATCCCTCCCTTGAAACCCTATAAGGAGATGGTGTGCACAATTTTGTTGTCGTAATATTTCAACCACAAGATATTCTTGTGAATATGCCCTTGAATGGAGGGTATGCAAAGGAAGTGGAAAAAGAAAAACTTAATGTTGATTCAAATGAGGAGTATATGCTGTAAGTGTCTCTATAAGTATTGACAAAGGTGAAGGGAATGGAGTTTACCTCATATTAAAATGCTCTTTATCCCACCATTGAAAGTGTTAGAGGGCATTGAATTTAAGGGTCATCGGTGAAAGCTCAGAGAGATAACTAAAATGAGAAGGTAGGTGTGATTTAGCATAGGATTGATTCTTCAAAGGTTGATTTTTTGGGTGATATTTCCTAGGAAATGGAAAATTGAAGCCCTACCACCTATAGCTTAAGTAGAGTATGAGAAAATATTTCATAAGATTCAAAAATTCTCTCTAAGTTTTTTCGATGAGATCCATGGTAATTATGTTCAAGTATTAATCATTCATGTCAAGTTTGGCCCTAAGTAGGCAAGGTAACATGGAAGGAGGTGACCCCCTTGGAATATTTCAAAAGGGGAAGGCCACACAAGTATAAGTAGAAATTTTAAACGACGGAAAAAGATGCCCAGGGTTTCTCTATAGGATTAGCTATTATATGGGATGATCAATATATTCTATTCATCAATATGTTCACTACATTTCGCATTATGACAGTCAAGTTCTAGATTGCGGTATCATAAGAATATTATCACTTATCGAACAGGTTTTCCTAAAATTACTAAATGATAAGCCATGGATTCTTAATTCTATATTGCAAACAGGTTCCCAAAAAAATATTCTTAATATCAGAAAAAATATTGTGACGGGATGTGTTTATCGAAGCCTCTATCTTATTCAACAATGGATGTGTTTATCGAAGCCTCCATCTTTATCGATGCATAATGTCACACTAGATGAAATCAACATAATATGTCCTCTTATGCAGTATGAGGTGGCCAAATATAATCAAGGAACTTTAATTGGAAGCTATTAAGAAAGATGTGTGATGAAAGGAGGATATCATGAAACATTATAGTTGTTTACACCTTTTTCAAAAATAAGAAAGGAAATTATAAAATTATTAACTAAAAACCTAAATAAATAACATATTTGAAACCATGTTTTTCCTCAAATCTCATCCATGATGAGTAAAGAAAATAGAAACAACAGAAAATCACAAAGGTTGCTAGTGAACTAACAACTCTGTGCAATGACTAGGTAGCACAAAGTGATCTTTCCTTTATGGTTGACACTTGTTCGATGAAATTTGGGATGAGATGGCATCCAAGTGTAAATAAATATGACCTCTAAAATCTTTGATAGCTGGCAGCTCCAAAACATGAGTGAGACTCAGTAGGCAAGGGTTGTGAAGCACCTATGTAGCACACTTTTTTATGGGTATATATCCCAAACCGTAACATATTTTTGAAAACTAAAGGAGGTTATTTTAATTTCACTCTGCTGGATCCTTTGAACTCGAAGTTGCCATGTGAATGATTCAACATTCAGATGTCTAGCTGTTTTTCACCATCAACAATTAGATTTGATATTTATCATTCATACCAGGGGAAACTGTGATCATTCGGTCCCCGAAAATGACGCCAATATGTTAGCACTCCCTAATATCTACTAGGCTGGAGATAGACACAAGAAGGTAACCACTAACCACTTTTGGTCGGCGTACTGGTCTTTCCCGACTGAAGGGGGTTCCCACACTTAAAGAAACTAGATATTTGACAATTATAAACCCACAGAGGCCAGGCCTGCTATAACTATTTCACAATTCATTCTGTTGCGGGGAGGTAAAGACTTATATAAAGATAATGTTTACAGTTCAAAAACCCTACACAAATGATGGCTTATGCTTAAAAACCACTCACTCTCACAAAGGCTCAATCAATATAACATCTTATACATTCACAAACTATATCATAGGGGAATATGATAGAGTAAATTCTTATTTAAAATGAAACAACATGCGAAATTAAGATACTGAAATCATAGTAAATAAGCATTTTAGAGTAAATTAAACACATATATAAGAACCATCATTGCAACTGAACCAAGTTGTAACACCTAATTTGGAGCAATGTTAAATTGAATTCTAGATATACTCAACTTGTACTTATGACAGGAAAATATATAGACTTTTAGCAGAAGAGAGACAACACCAAAGTTTAAAGGAGGAGAAGAAATATTTTACAGGAGAAAAAAAAATCTGAGATCCCATACCATGAGTATCTTCGCCAAAATATTAGTGGATCAACTAATACACAAGCTCCATTCATAAAAATGCAGGCCACAACACACTCACACAGTAGCACTCTTGCAAATTATTTTGCCAAACCAACAAACCGACCCTTTCTTCATTTAATTCTCTTCATTACATAGGAAATATATTATAGTGTAATAGGCATTTTCATACAAAACATGTTCGATCCATGGAGAGGATCAACACCAACTAGAAAAGTAGAAACATCATAACTAAAAATAAGTAACATTATAGTTGTTTTCACCTTTTTCAAAATAACAAAGGAAATCCTAAAATAATTAACTTCACCCTAAAGAAATAACATATGTGAAACCGTGTTTATCTTCAAATTGCATCCATCCAAAGTAAATAAAATAGAAACAACAGAAAATCATAGAAATGCTGCCAGTGAACAAACAACTCTACTTAATGACTGGGTAGCACAAAGTCATATGTCCTTTATGGTTGACACATGTTCGATGAAAGGTAGTCTAAGATGGAATCTAGGTATAAATCAAGCTGGCCTATCAAATATTTGAGAGTACGCAGCTTCAAAACATGAGTGAGACTCAGTAAGAAAGGGTTGCACACCACCTGCGCAGTGCCTATGTAGCACACTTTGTTTTAGGTATATCTCCCAAAAAATAACATATTTTTCAAAATTGAAGGAGGTCATTTTATATGATAGTTTTGGGAAGAAGTACCTCTCTCCGTTTCTCCAAATCCTTCCCCATATTCTCACAAAATTCTCTGCAAAAACATGGACCAAAAAAAAAATTACAAACTATGAAAAATGAGCTTTAAAGATGCATTCATAATGCCTGATCTATGACATCTGTGTGAAAAATGGAAGACATTTTTTACTTTGGCCCGTCTTTAAGAATAAAATCTCTTATTTTTCCATAATTGGCCTTTATGTGGTCAGAATTGTCCTTTCAAAGGGTGTAAAAAATAGAGTATGAACAACGCTGTGTAGCGAGCAAATCTAAGTGGCATTGTGATGATTTGACCTCATTTTTTGAAGTGCTCAACCTAACATGGCATGTGAATCACAACATAGGTAATGATTAAGTATAATGGGTATGATATCTCATTGGTATGTGAGTTTTATATATGAGAATGGGTATTATTCATGAGGGTTATATGATATGAGTATGGGAAATGGTAATGTCAATATAGGGAATGGCTTAGAATGAATGGGATGAATAAAATGAATGTAATATGATGATGGGTTAATGGGGAATATGATGTAAATTTATATGAGGGGGGGTGAATGGAAGGTAAATGGGTAAATAGGAGGTGAAATGGATAAGCATAGGGTAAATAATCATCAGGGATAAAATTGTAGGATGTTTCAAATGACCATACCTTGTAACCATCAGAAATCTGACTGCAAATGAGCTCAGTTTAGGAAATTATGATAGACAAATGACTAAAACCCCTTTGACTTGACATGAAAAAAACATGTGCAACGATGACTCCCATTAACTTGACACTCTTTCAGATTTTGAATGAACCCTTCATCTAAGAAACTCAAAGATGTCAAACAATGATCTAGGGGCTATGATAGTAGCAGTAGTCATAGGCTCAACTACTGAAAACTAAAAGTTAAAGGATAAGTAAACAAATTTGACAATAAAGCTTATGAACCTACACACATGACCATAATACAAGTGGTAAACTAGGGATTTTATCTTGAAACCAATTCGTTTCATGGAAATTCCAAGTATGGATCAAATCCCACATGTCAGTGATTTAAAGAGAGGAAACCACAATCATGAACCCAATATGATCCCAAAATATTCGCATCATTTCCATCATTAATAAAGTGGAAGCATAATCATTGATTGTATAAAATGTTGAAAAGTGGAAAGTACTTAAGAATAGTGTACCAATGTTCTTCAACCGAGTATGCCATCTGAGAGCCATCCATTCACAAATAATACCACTTACCCACCAAATATCGTTGTTGTAATCCTTCCACCTAGTACCAAAAGCATCGAAATTGAAAAGGAGTTTCTGATAATCCAGTTCAACCTTAATTAAATTCCTTATTTTTCCACAAATGGTGGGAAAAAAAACTTCGTGGATTACGGCATTGGGTTGAATAACCAGTGGGGATACCGAAACATTCAAATCCACATGTATATTTGCATGTACACAAGTTTTCCCAAAGGGATAGACTCTCGACTTGGGGCAGCCACGACTCTCTGCCTCAATAGTCGCATGTACCAACGCATCGCGTAATGGCACATCACAACCCGAGTTTCCTTCAATATCAAGTGAAATCCTACCAATAGATGTAAAGTCTAGTTGTACAATGGACACCACTGACACACTACAATATTGCCTATATGTGCACCAAAGTAGACAGAATTACTAAAAAAATACCTTATGTAGTAGTGTCTAAAAAAACCTCGATAAAATATGTACATTGAAAGTAAATTAATGTCATTTATCACTTATTGACACCACTCGATGTAGGTTGTCACCAAATCATTCCACTAGGAAACCCCTTCAAATAAAATATATTGGCTAATCACCATCGACCAATTTCCTTCATAAAATATAATCAAGCACAAAATCGACAAACATCTTCAATGACGACATAAACCATTAATGGATTGTCCCTCATGTAATAAATGACCAACTTGGAAAATAAATATCCCTCCAGACCAATTAATTATCCCAAGAGACTCCTTCCTGATTGAATTCAAAATTGAAATATGTTACCAACTCCACCAATTAAAATTAATGCACTTACTTAGCAGTAAATATCCTAAGAAATCCTCCTATCAACCAAACCCAACCCAAAGAGGAGCAGCTGGAAGATCCATAGGAGCAAAGTTTTAGAAGAAACACCATGTAAAATAGCCAACCAGTCGGTCTTAGATAGACCATAGATAAGAAAAACATGTAGCAGCTAAGATACTCGAAAATCCCCTCATTCACCATTCCCAAATGAGGGAAGGAGCAGGAAGATCCACAGGTGAAAAGGATCAGAAGAAAGACAATGTAAACAACTAGCTAATGTGTCTTAGATATACCACAGAGTATACCAACAAATAAAGTGGAAATTAAATTGTTATTAGTGTACATTGAAACAAAATAACCAGTAGAGATCCCTGATATCATTCAGAATCAAGATAAAAACTAAATCTAGTTCAGATAATTATGCTTAGATGCATTGCACCAAACAAAACCAGTAATTGCACTAGTAGATGCTACACTTAATCCATCTACCTATACACATACAACCAAAATTACCGCCCTTGCGAATTTTGTGACTAATGCTTCCACAATAATATCTTTTATCCTTGGCGTATGCTTCCTGCAAAAGTTGCCGTAGATATTTTGAAGTAAGCATATTGTCTACTGGCGGATATTTCTGTAATTTTTTCCCACCATCCTTTAAGTGAATCTAATCCATGTTGTCGATGACCATTATAAGTTTCAACACAACAATGTATTGATAGCAGCAACCAACAAATAGAAGTAGCATTCAAAATAAATGAAACAATGAAAAAACACAAATTAAAACACTATCAATGGAGACCCCGAAAATTACTCCAACTATGTTACTACATATCCATGTTCAGCGAAAGTGCCTCTATCTCTCCTCTCACCAAGCACCTCTGTTGTCGGCCTCCATTGCCATAAATCCCATTAGTTATTTTCGGCCTCCATTGCTCTGCTTTCTAAAGAACCGATCAACAACATAAAGACAAACCCCTAATCCTTTATTTTTTCCTCTTTTACTAGCACCTCGTATTGAAAATTATAAGACAAAATATTTATTCTGTCTTAAAAGCCCCCTCCGTGTAGTGGCATCGAATGCAACGACATACAAATTGTATCTACTCGTATAAATAGAGATGACATAAGAGGGATTGATGTTTAAGAAATCTTGCCAGGAAAAGTTGTCACATTCTTTAGAATCAGCTACCCCACCAAAATGAAGAGCCCAATAGATTTTTGTATTTATATAATATAACATGAATGATAACTGAGATAACATCCTTGATATAGGCGCGAGACAGTAGTGGCCTGCATGCTCGCATACTTAGGCTAGTGCACTATTAGAGTCAATTTTGCAAGTCATGTTAGATAATATTGTCTTCAATTGATATGGTTTTGTCTTAATTGTTAATTGTTTTAAATGAATTGCGTCTTAATTGGCATTGACTTTTTTTTTCCAAGGAAAAATTCTTAGTTTTGTTAATGAAAACAAAATTACATGTTGCATGTGTTGGTATTGTCAAAACATAGGCTACTAAGCTACATCATAGAACATGTACTACATGGGGAGAAATTAAACTTCTCTCCCTTTCTTGTTTTTGACCTTGGGGCAAGGACCTTGTGATGGCGTGGCGGAAATAAGGGTGAGTTAATTTTCTATTGTTATTGCTCCATTGTCCTTATCTGAATCTAAAGTGTCTGAGTTGTGTTTTCTTTTTTTTCCTCCGTTGTCTGGTGCCCCATGGTCCTTTGTCGCTTGGGCCGTGGTGGTATGTTCAAACGGATCTTGCATCTCTTGTTCTTGTGTCTCTAGTTCGGTTGCTGTTTGGTTGTATTCGTTTGGAATGGGTGCATCCTCTTCTTATTTCATCTCATGTTCTGGTTGTTCTGAAGGAAATTTCCAGCCTCTTGTTTCTTTTCCCGTCTTTTTATTTTTTCTGTTGTATCTTTTTCTTCTGGGCATGTGTTTTGGAGATTCCCGATGTTCCTGTAGATTCTGCATCTGAATGTAGTGTCTTCATAGCTAAGAAGTTGAGTCCATTTTTGCTATTTTTGGTTCAACTGGATGCTCTATGGAATCCCTTTGCTAAGGTCCACTTCCACACAGATGCGTCCAAAGGTGTAGATCCTCTTCTCCAAGCGTTGGGTGTTAGTTTCTATGTATCTCCCAATGATGTTTCCTATGCCTGCTAGAATAACTTCATTCTAGAAATGAAGTGGGAGGTTGTATATCGAGACCTAGACCGATATTCTTGTGACCTCCATAGTATTTGCGTCAAAATATGGAAACCATGGTGTGGTGAATAGCCTGGTGGATCCCTAGAACCACGGTCTAGTCCTAAGAATGATGTCTCTGGCCTCTGAGGATAGGAACTTGACAATGAAAAACCCCTTTGAACAGAGATGGATTTCACAGTCCATGGTGGAGTTGGTGAATATCCAATGAAATAGCTCCATTGGTTTGGGCCAGAAGCAATTAAATCTGCAGGTTAGTGCTTGGGATTCGAAATTGGATCGATGTTCATCAATCTCTAGAATATCTATTTGCAGTTCTGGCACATATTATAGTTTTTCCACAATGTAAGGTTTGGGGGCATTCTCTACTGGTACTGTTGGAGATGCTATTTTTTTTTCCCCTGCAATATTTTCCTATAAGAGGGACCTTTTGGGAAGCCATTTTTGGATGTGCTAGGTCCCCTGGGGTCCTGAGTTGTGTTCTTCACAGCTGAGCCACCTCTCAGTCGCAGATTGAGATAAATGGTGGAGCCAGGGAAAATGGAGTATTCTTTGATTGTGGTGGAGTCTTGTATGGACCTCCCATAATAGATTAGGGATTTCAAATGGAAAGGGTATCCCGAGGATATCCTGATGTATTGCTCCAAGTCTATAACCCCATTAGTATCATGTGCCATAATTAAAAAACTATTTCCCAGCGGGGGTTTTATGAATATATGAAAGATTTGAGCTTAGCCATTTCTCCTTTGCTATGACACTGATGTCCACTCCTATTGGTATTTCTTATGTCTGCAGAGATTGGAGCCAAAGGGAGTCAGGTTCCAAAGCTTGATAAGGATCAATGTTTGGAGACAGTCCAACACTATCAGCAGATAGCACTTTGAGTCGGGCACACTGCCTTCAAAATGCCCCAGATTGAGCATAGAAAACCGAGGGTAGCAATGTTCCCTGTCCCGCCTGGTAACCTCTGGCATCAAATGAGTTATGGTTGGATATACGCCCCTGCCACCAAGCATCTGTACCTGAGATCTAGTGTAGTAACTTCACATAGAAGATGGACAAGGGAAAGGTGTCGTCTAAGCAGTCCCTGGCAGCAGGTCAAGGAAGTTGTTGGGGTCTTGAGGGTCGGCAGCAGCGGGGTTTCAGATGTCCCAATTCCGATCCTTTTTCCCTGCTGTCCCAAAACCCCTGTAGGAGTGTATACCAGTTTTTCACCCGACCATTGAGCCGCTATTAGAGGTCGCAGACGAACGAGTGCTGAACTCTATTTCGAAAATCCTAAAACTTCCTCTAGCCGCCATTTTTGTCTTTTCATATTGGTCTCATATTAATTGCCATTGTCTTAAGTGGACATTGTCTTATTATAAAATTTCTTCTTAAAATATATTTGTCTCAAGTTGTTTTTGTCTTAAATATAAAGTTGTCATAAAATATTTTTGTCTCAAACGATTTTTGTCTTCAATATAAAGTTTTGAAAATATTTTTGTCTTAAATTCTTTATGTCTTGAATATAAAGTTTTGAAAATATTTTTGTGTCAAACTATTTTTGTTTTAAATATAAAGTTTTTCTTAAAACATTTTTTTGTCTCAAACTCCTTTTGTCTTAAATTTTATATTTAAGATAATTCAATTGATATCAAATTTTAATTTAAAATGACTAAAATACAAAGTGATTTTTTAATACAAAAAATTTATATTGTCTTAAAAAATATGTCTTAAAAGTTCCCTTCATGTTTATCTTTACTTTCTTGCTAATAATTTAATAATATAATTTTGAATTTCTTATGAGAAATATTTTTAATTGATTTTGTTTTTACAAATTTTTATTTATTGTTTAAAATATATTATTATAATTATTATTATTATTTAATTTTAAGATAATTGTCAAATGAAAGAACAAATAAATATATGAGACCATTTTATATATATAGGTCAATGTGTGTTTATTTGCCAATATTGTGTCTGCCACGAAGTGCTGCAGGCTAGTGCCAGGAGAGCATATCATCAGGTGTTGCATTGCAGAAGAGAATATCTAAAATGGGTAGAGCTTCCTTGCGGCTCAAAACAAGGGCTTAATCAGGGGGCCTTGCAAGTCGAGGAGGATATGATTCTGTGCGACTATATTAGAATTCATGGCCCTGGAAGATGGAGAGATCTCCCCCCAAAAGCAGGTGATTCTATTACAACAAATCTGTAATGGTAGCGTATTGATACATTCTTAAATAGGTATTGATGGGTTAAATAAGCGGAGCGAATTTTTTTTGCAGCAGGACTTCAACACTGTGGAAAGTGTTGTAGATTATGTTCGATCAATTATCTTCGTCGAGACGTTAAACATGGTAATATTTCCATCAGGAGGATGCATCGACTTCATTGCAATAGGTATGTGGAGCCATTTTGTGAACTACATTTATTAATTTTCGTCTTTTTAAATCTAAGAGATTATCAATTTCATGAATATTTTGGAATTAAATAGGATTTTTTCAAAAAAATAATTTTATTTTTCTATAAGATTTAGAAATATTTATGAAATCTACGATAAAAACATAGATAATTTCCAATCTCCCATGATCAAGAAGAATTTTTGAATGTTGCTTTGTGACACATAATACCATGAAGGTGGTCTCTGATAGCAGGACGGTTGCCTGGGCAGACAGAACGAAATAAAAAACCACTGGAACATTCATCTGCAAAAGAAGGTGCCACCAATCCTGGGATATCAAAGAAAGAAAACGTTAAAAATTGAGGCAATCAAACCCCGGCCTATCAGAATAAAAACTGCGGTGAAACACACTGAAATGGTGAATCCAAATGCTTGCAACAGTTCTAGTTCCCGTAAAATCCTAACCCAATATTATAATGCATTTGCATGAGATCTCGTGTAGGGGATTTGTTTTCCAGGATACATGAAATAAAGAGTCATAAATTTAAGGGGGAATTTAGAGTGCCAGGCCGACTTCCACCACCATTTCGGTTCTCTATTTATTCTAGTTACGTTAAGGTGTATTTCCTTGAGCTTTGGAGAGTAGGATCTGACTTGAGAAGAAACCCATACCAATTCATTCTCCATGTTCATCAATATGATATGTCCCTCTAAATAGCTATTCCAAACTTCATGAATACTTTCCTCCAACCCCAGCTCCACTGTAGATTTCTAATCTGATCAAGTTGTGGTTGTTGGGCTATCTATATAAGAGAGTTTAGAAATCCCTTTGTCCCTAAGGTAATTGATGAGGGGCTATGGAAGGACATCTATCTTGGAACAACTGGGAGAGGGATTAGTTCCAATTATTACCCTAGAAATATTCCCAATGCACCATGCTAACCCATCACTAATGAGATCGAAGGGTTCTAGAAATATTCGCCATATAACTAAGATGTGTGTACGAGGTTTATCCAACATCCCTATACAATATTCCAGCACACTTGGGGAAATAAATTTTTATAGACCACGACGAGGAAGAGGCTCTAAGTGGAAATAAGTCTCCATACACATTTGGCAGTTAGATATTTTTAGAAAAAGGGAAAATGTTTTCTCAACCCTAGCCTCTTAATAATTTTAATAATGCTATTTTGTCCCATTTGACACAAGGAAGAACATGTTGATCTTGAGTTCTTATGGAGATAAAATTGAAACAGATTTCGTAGGCCCTTTATAAAACGCATTTGGGAATCCAATATACAGGAATGGCTTCTAAAACATATTTCACAAGTATTAATTACCCTTTCCTAGAGAGCTACCTTATCCTCTATTTTTTTAGTCTTTTCTCTAACTTGGCTAATAGCTAATACCATTCCTCCTTCTATAAAAAAATGGTTTAATATGGAAGCCTAAGTACTTCAGGCCTTCCCACAAGTTATCTATTTCGAAAGGAAAGAGATGTTTAATATGTTCAACATATCATTCTTCCATATGTCGAAAAGAGATTAAAAATTTATAGTCATTAATAATATTTCCAGTAGCTTTGTTAAAGATTGATAGTATTTCCAATAATTTTTCAATATCTCTTTTCAAATCATTATAGAGGATAAGAATATCATCTAAAGAGCATATTAGTTATTTATAATACATGTTCAATGAGTAAAACTTGAAACTCACCTCTTCACTTGGCCTCAACCAACAAACGACTCAAAGCTTTGACCACTAGAAAAAATAGTAATGGCGATAAAGGGAACCCATGTTGTATCCCTATTTTTGCATGGAAGAAAGAAGACACCGAACCATTGATCAAAACCACATAAGAAATTGTTAGAAGGAATATCATTGCCCGACTTACAAAATCTAGGAAAAACACTACATGTGTTAGTAACACCCTGATCTATAACCAACTAACCCAATCATAAGATTTGATGAGATCAATATTTAAGATGGCCCCTTTCAGAATTTTAAATTTGACACTATGTAAGACTTCTTCTGCCACTACCAGAGTTTCATGGATTTATCTTCCTTCCAAAAATCCAAATTTATCCCTTTTATTAAATTCGGATATGATAAGCTTTAATATCCTCACTAGAAATTTGGAAATCACCTTGTATATATAACTGCATAGGGAAATGAGAGGGAATTCATCAAAGGACGGTGGAGTATCCATTGTTGGGATATTAAGGGAAATAAAAGTAGCGTTGTAATCATGAATAATTATTCCGTCCCTTCTTAATTCTTCAAGAACATTTAACAAGTGATTCCCTATTTTTTCGAGAAGGCCTAGGAAAAACTCCACTACCTAACCATCTGATCATGGGCTTTTTTCCTTTTGGATACTATGGAGGACTACTTTCATATTTTCTTATGAAACCTCCTCCATTAATGACCTATTATATTCCTCATCTACAAACCTTGAGATAAATTGAGCAATTTTAATAGTGTTAGCTATGGTATCCCCTTCTGTTTAATGGAAAATATTTTACAAATGGTTATTACCTAATTCCATGAGGCCTTCAAAGATTTTGGACTTCATACCCTCAAAGTTCTGCAAGTTAAAAATAGTATTACATGGTTTACAACCTTTTTCATATGCCTAAAAAAAATTAGTGTTCTCATCACCACAATCCAACCATTTAATTCTAATTTTTAATCGCCTAACAAATTTTTTTTTATTCTAACTCAGTTTTTTCCTTGCTTCTAGCTTGAGAAGCGCCTTTCTTGAGTCTTCATTTAGAAATCCTTCCCCCTCTTGATCTGGATGAGCCTAGAGCTACTTCTCAACATCTATGAGTTCTTTGTCAGCTTCTTTTCTCTTTTTTTGGTTGAGTCTTATATATTATTTTGATTAACTTTAGGTTGACCTTAAACTATCCTACAACTCTACCTCCCTATTTAGAATCATAATCCTTCTAGTGTTTCTTTACTAATGAGATGAATTATTATTATTTTATCCATTACGAATTCATTCAAATGCGCTTGCATGCATTCGATCCATCCCTTTTATTTCCATAACTTTTGGAGAGTGTTGTGGAACTTCTTCACTTCCCACCCATTGCCTAATGAGGTTGAATCATTCTAGTACAACCTCAGAAATGATAAATCGATCATCTCTCTTCGCAATTTGTTCTCCTTCTACATGATGATTCATTTAGGAAGGGGAAATTTTATTAGGCTCCATGTCCATGAACTTGCTTCTTTCCAATTTATTAGAAAAATATTCAACAAATGGATCTAGTCTAGCTTGCAGGTCCTAGGTCTTAGACACACCCAGAGAGATGTTATTGGAGAAATTGAGTCCACTAAATATTTGGCGAAGAAATTATGCTAGAATTCAATTTAATTCAAACAAGTGTCATAAATGTTACGAAGGGTCATGAATGTGCCAAGTTATATCAATAAGGCTTTGATGCCTCGACCGGAATCTATGCTCCACGAGCTTCATACTTTTATATTCCTAGAGTTCCATCCAACATCCAAACCCCCTGAGTGACCACATAAATCAAGGCTAAGAAATCTCCATCTGCTAAAAAGGGATTCCAACAACTTGGTTGATTGCGCCCCCCCCCCCTCTCCCCCCATCCCTTCCCAACCTAAAGTTTCTTGGAGCGAAATAACATCACATTTTCTTAGATATACTAACCACCTAAGAGCACATTTTTTGGAGTCAGATGATAAAACCATGCAATTGAAGGAGGGAATTTTAATTAAGAAACCCCTTTTAGGGAAATCATAGCTCTAAGCATCCCTTGGATGTATTTTTATTTTGTTGCTGCTAAGTCCTATCAAGCCTTCTCTTTTTCTTTTTAAAAATGTGACTGCTTTCCTTTCCCCTTCTCTCCATGATTGGAGAGTGAAATCTTACCCTAACTCCCTGTTATACCATATACATGGGGCAGGATCAATTTGAAATGGAGATTATCACGAATTTCCCCTATCTCTAACTCTTTTGAGGGATCCTTCAATATAGAGATCATAGGGGAGTAAAATCCATTCTAAAATTGGTTATAAGGGAAATTGGCCACCGAGGGGTAGAGGGAAGAAGCTAAGAAAGGAAGGAGGTGAGGAGGAATTCCTATCTCAAATGGATATGAGACTGTCCTAGATTCTTGAACATAATTAATAGAAAGAGTAGCAAGAAAATTAAGGGAAGAGGTATTTGAAATAGGAGTCATGAAAGTATCTTCCAACACTTGTTCCTCAACATTTTTGTCCTAATACACTAAAATTTCCTTTCTCTTTGGGCTTGTGGAGGCCTTCTACAGTGAATATTTACTGGAAGTCCCCACCTAGGGATAGGGTTAATGTACCTCCACCATTTGAACTACCCCCATGTTTGCTTATGAGATCATATCGTTGCTCTTATTTTTTAGAGTTAAAAGTCTTGAATGAGCCTTCTTGTGAATCGATTGATCATAATATGTAATAAACTTACCATATTTGTGGCACCCTCAACGCCTAAAAGGAATTCCTTCATAGTCAAGTAATTGTAATTTCCACACTCCTTGACTGGTATCTATAATTTCTCCTAACCCTTATTGGAAGTTGATATTGATTAGAATACATGCCAATGAGTTGTTTCCCATGCATAGGTAGGAGGTGTCATGGTTTAGAAAAATTTGCAACGAAATCCCCAGATCTTTGAAGATTATATCATCCCAATAATTCGGGAATAGACCAAGAAAACATACCTAAATTGGGATGATGTCCATCCTTTCTTTGTTGGCATCAAAATGGGGGGAATAAAAAATTGAAGATTACTGGAGTATATTCTATTTTCCAAACTTTCTTAGAAGTTTAATTTTCCTTGGAAGGATCCTTGAAGTTCAGCTAGATCCACCCTCTATCCAACATGGAAGTTAGAGGGATATTTTTAACATGAGGATCTAAATCTCTCTCCATCAATACTTTTAAGGAATTAATGTAAAACTTTCTACCCCTTGGTCGACCTAACAAGGTATTTTCTGCAATTTTTACAGTTTGTTTCACCATAATGTCTAACCCTAGTACTGACATTAACTTTGGGTGGTTAAGGTTCCTCTTTACATTGTCTCTCTTTCCTCTTTTTTTGGAATTCAAGCCTCTTCCTCCTCCTTTATGGAACTCCTTTTCTAGTCCCCTTTCTCTATTTTCTGTTGACTTTTGACTCTCACATTATTTTCCTAGTGTTGACCACTCTTTGTCAATGAACCCATAGCAGTAGACCCTTTTTTTCGCAAAAGGGATATATCATGTTCAAGTGTTCATTCCATTCAGATTTCATCATTCAGTCAACAGTTTAGTAAAATATGTAAACTGATTCTCCATGTTTATAATGTAAATGATCTTAGTAAAACCATCCTGTATGTAACAACCTAGGTAAGCGTAGTATTTTGGTGACGATTTCTATCCTAGGAGGTTTTTCATCTTAGTGATTCATCTGTGCCTCTAGACAAAAATGACTGGCAAAGTTTTTCCCACTCCAACCCACCCCAAAGCTAGGATGGATTTTGTCATCAAGATACTAAGTGGGTCCTAGTGTTTTTTATCGAGTCTTTGTAAAATTAATCTAGGAATAGTCCTCGCTAATTGACTAGGTCATTTTACTACAGATTCCTCGGTCTACTAGGTCATATTTTTGAGTCGCAGAACGATAGATTATTGAGAGTCTTTTACGAATGGGTGTTCCCCGTCATGGTTTTAATATATTAATCTTATGTAAAGAGGGTTGGAAAAATAATTAATCCCCTCATGAGTCAATTAATTAAATTTTCTGGAAAAATTAAATTAAAAATTCTATGCCATAAATTTAATTAATATTATGTGTTTGGTAAAATTAAATTCTTCAAAGGAAAAATTCGTGGGTCTCAAAAAAATAAATTTTTAAAGGTCTTGGGAAAAGGTAATATTGAAAATTTTGAGAAATTTTGGACCCTTGGGCCTTGATAGTTAAGTAAAAGTTAATTTTTTGAGGTAATTAACTAAAAATTATTATTTTGAGTTAATTAAAAGGGAAATAATTGAAAATTTCGAAATTCTTCAAAAAATAATATTTTTGATGGACGAGATCAAAATATAATAAAATCCTTTTTAAGAGTTGAGATTACTTTGACGGGGATCAAACGAATTAGCCGTTGCAGATTTTACCTATAAATTAGAGGTCATGTCAGTCTGAATTTTTTCATCTAATCTTTTTATCGTGTACTAGCTCTTGAGGCTTTCCTGTACTACTTTTTGGAATAATACAAACGAAGTATTTGGGGTTTTATTTGATGGTTGTTTTCCTCTTCAACATCTTACGGAAAACTTGTTCTTTATATTCTTCTGGTAATTTTTTTAATGAATTGTTGATTAATAGGTCTTGTAGAGTAATCTATTTCACATGTATCTTGCTTAGGTTACTGGATTTAGGGTAATAATTTCAATTGGATTGAGTTAGAAGGTATCTCTAACTGTTGAAATTTTCATTGTTATCTTATTTCTCTATTGATTTAATACTATAACTTTAAGTGTGCAGAAATCTCTTGGATTTAAAATTGGGCGTTTGGGGAAGTCCTCAGGTGGACCACCTGACTCTCAAGGAAATAATATCTGAAGAGCCCTCCGAATCTAATTCCCCAAGCTTATCTTATGTTCTATTTTTTCATGGTTTTTCTAGGGCTTGTACCTAAATAAAAATTTACCTTAACTTTTATTGAATTTAAAGTTAGATCTCACTAGCAAGAGCTTTAGATCTTCAGATCTGGGAGCGAAGTCAGACTTACACTCCTCAAATTTGACAGATCTGCAACACTTGTGCATAGATCTATAAATACATTGTATAGATCTCTATTTTTAAATAGTGTAAATATTTAGAATTTTTTTTAGTTTTATGATTTCTAACTTGGGGTTTCAATTTAGATTTTTGTATATCTGTTGGGCTTATGGGTTTTGGTTTCTGGTTTTGTGCATGTGACATTTGAGGGTTTTCAGAGATTTTTTTTTTATCTAAGATAGATCTAGGCTCTAGAGGGTAAGATCTGATCTCAAGGTCAAGATTTTTGTAGAAATATTCGAGTTAAATTTTTTTAGATCTGTGTTTCTCGGTAAATTTCGAATTTTTTATGCACCAGTTGTGCCTCAGTTTTCTACTTGTGGGTTGCCCTACCTGCGTTTTCCACTTGTGTGCTACTGCTATGTTTTCTCTTCTGCATTAACCCATGTTTCTCTCTCTCTGTGCTCCGGTTTCACCTCTTCCCTCCTCACGCATTGCTCCTTGTTGGGGGCTTCTTCCTTCTTTCAATCCTTTCATGAAGACTCCATTCCCTTGTAGCCACATTCCATTCCATACCTTTGTGCTATCTATGACCTCACATCCTCTTTTTGCATGTTTTCCCTTCACAACCCCTCTGAGATCCCTGAGTCTCCACATTGCTTTCCCTTCCACACCGCCTTGCCCACATTTTCCTTACCTTATAGGCTTGCATTCCTCATCTACTGACCTCTACATTGTTTTTTGGTTGCCCTGCCTCCACTGGGGTGCTCCTTGCCAGTTTCCAACCCTCTCCAGCTCCCTCGCTCCTGCCAATAGTTTTTCCTTGGTGTTGTGTTTTCTCTGTGACTCCATCTCCTTCTTCCTCTAGATATCCGCTACTTTCTCCTATCCAATAGCTTCCTTACGACCTGCATATGCTCTAACCTAAACCTAACACAACATGCCACATTAAAACAAAGCATCATAACATAACATTTACCCTTTATGACATTCAATTTTATTTTTTAGTTTCACTTTTGACATTTAAAATTTTTTTAATTTTAAACTTTAACATTTGCTTTTCATTTTTTAAATTTGTATAATGGTTTTAGATTTGTCTTCACTTTTCAATTTTATTTATTTATTTATTTATTTTTATTTTTTAATTTTATTACTTTTTAACTTTGTAAAATATTCGAAATTCAAAAAAATTAATTCTAACTTTAAAACATTAAAAATTTAATTTTTTCATTTTTAAGATTTTAATTTTTGACTTTCCATTAACTTTAATTCTTTTAATTCTTTGTTAGAAAATTTATTTTTTGAAGTTATAATTTTTTACATTGGGTTTTCTTGAACCATTTAATTTTAGGCTTGGAAAAATATGTAACTATCGAAGAATTGCTATGGTGGACATTATTTAATTTTTAAAAATCCTTAGTTTTTTTTTTTTTTTTCATTTTTTAAATTTGTATAATGGTTTTAGATTTGTATTAACTTTTCAATTTTATTTATTTATTTATTTATTTTTATTTTTTAATTTTATTACTTGTTAACTTTGTAAAATATTCAAAATTAAAAAATTTTAATTCTAACTTTAAAACATTAAAAATTTAATTTTTTTCATTTTTAAGATTTTAATTTTTGACTTTCCATTAACTTTAATTCTTTTAATTCTGTGTTAGAAAATTTATTTTTTGAAGTTAGACTTTTTTACATTGGGTTTTTTTGAACCATTTAAATTTTAGGCTTGGAAAAATATTTAATTGTCGAAGAATTCCTATGGTTGACATAATTTAATTTTTAAAAATCCTTAGTTTTTTTTTTTTTTTTTTTTTTTGAATAAGACTAATTCTATTAAGTAAAGATATATGGTACAGTCAGAGCTTGCATAGAAGTGAAGCAAAAGAGAAAGGGAGTGGGAAATGATAGACTATCAACCTTAGTCCCAAAGAGCATCCACGGCATAAGCAAAAAGATAACAAGAAGAACATAAAATAGAGAGCTAGACTAGGGAGTCGACCCAGAATGGGTAGACTCTCCCAATTGACATTTTTTCCCTTTCTTTTTACTGACTGTGACCCAGCCATTGTGAGCTAGCTGGACAGGAACCACTTGCAAACTATTCTGCGCAGAAGGAGGAGTCTCCTTGTCTGAATTTGAGGAAGAAGGCTCATGAGTGCGCTTCTGCGAGATCAGAGGAGCAGCAGGATCCACTAGCCATGCTGGGGGGGCGTCCTTCGGGGGGTCCAGATTCTCCCCTTCCACCTCTATATCCTCCCCATCAGAGCTAGAGGAATCTATGTCATCCATTGGAGGTCTATCACATGGTTTCCAGTTCTTGGATTCGGATTTGTGCAGGATATTTTCCTTTTTGTCGAGGAACGTCGCACAAGTATTCTGGAGATACCCTGTCTGATGGCAATGGAGACATCTAAAAGCAGTGTTCTCATAGTCCAAGGTATGCGTCCAATGAAAGTCCCCAAATTTGAGGTTGATCTGATCAGGCAGCCCTTTACTAATATCTATTTTTGAGCATATTTTTCCAAAAGTATATATTCCTTTCTCCCCTCGAGAGGTGTCCGTAGCCAGGTAGCGGCCTAATGTATCCCCAATCCCTTGAAAGACAGTGAAATGCCATAAATGAGCATGGATATTTGGTAGTCAGACCCAAATGGGAAGCTTGGTGATGACAACCAAAGAGGGGTCAAAATCAGGGAACCAGGAGGTGAGGAAATGTCCTGCTGATCCCCAAAACCAAGGGCCTCCCATTAAGGCTTTCTTGTAATCTTCGATGAAGGAAAAGGTGAAAATAAATAATCCTTTCGAGCATAAGAAGACCTTGCTGTTGTTGGTCCAGTTGGAGTTGATCCACTGGTATAGATCGGCAGTACGAGGCCATAGTCCGTTAAATCTACATATGATGGTTGTTTCTACAAATGTATAATATTGATCATCCAGAGATGGATGAGTGATTTCAATGGAGGGAGTTTCCTTCATTTTGTCCACCAAGAAAGGCTTGGGAGCCTCAGCTAGTTGGGCAGTCTTCTTGGAGGGTTGTGCATGAACCGCATCTTTATAGGAGAAAGCAGGAGCCGAGGAGGTATGCCCAGATGCTCCTCCTCGCAGACGTAAGGTGAGCATCACTAAAGAATCTCTTTCAATACTGTAATAAGACAAGGGCAGAGGGTCTTTGAGCTGTTTACCTTTGTAATTCAGTCTCTAAAGGGCTGAGGGGATACCCAGCCTTAGCTCAAGCTCTCCCAGGAGGTCATGCACCAGATCTGAAGCATACACCCAGAGAAACAAAGTCTTGCTAGAGAGAAGTAAGATTTGGATTTGAAAGCCAGAGGGTGAGTGGTTAGAAGTCCTCAGCCTCCCGCCTCGATTTTGTGCCTAATCAGTTCCTAATCCTTGCATCCCCGAATCGGAGAGGCATTTTTCTTTGCTTGAGGCTGAAAGATGAGCTTCACCCTCCTGGATCTGAAAAATTTCGACCTGCGGCGGCATCCTGATAGAACTGTTCAGCCCATTCGTGAAGCTGAGCCCCTGCAAGGTCGCAACGGTGGGTGAGACTGCAGATTTTGTCCCTTGTTGGATACATAAGGTGGCGGTGTCTTGCACTAAAACTTTTGCCACCTAAGCTTCGGAGTCACATTCTGGAGTGACCCGGTGACCCTCATGCCTAATAGTTCTGGCAGCTGCTTGGCGAGGAGTTGCCAAGAGCCTACGATGCTGGAAGAAAACGGGTGATTCGCCTTGAGTTGCGGCTGTAAAAATCTTCACATCTCCTTGATTTGCCGTGGTGACTGAGGCGAAGCTGAATGCGTCTAGAGCAGTATAGGGTCGGCGTCGGTGGCCCAACATTCAGGAACCCTACCGCTCTTCCGATCCATCGCTTTCGTCTCCTTCTTGTTTACTTGAGGAAATTGATTATTACTACTCCTTAAAAATATAAAATATCCTTAGTTTAACTATAGGAGAAAAAATTATTTTTGGATTTACATTATTTTAGAATATCATTTAATCCATAAAAATTCTTGACGAAGTGTTTATTTAGTATTCAATTTTCATAGTGTTTATTGATGATTGATTATTGAGATGTAAATGTTAATTATTTTCACATGCTTCAGTTGAGTATGATGATCATTGGCATCTGAATTTCTAATGTTTTCTATCGATTAAAATCATCTATCATGTAATTAACTCTTGTTTCATTTACTTGAAATATTGTATGTTTATTAAATATTAATGTTTGGGAAATTATTTCAAGTAAGTGTGATCGATATCTTATTTTGAGAGCTCTATTGTGTATCTGCGACAAATTGTATATCTTTTAATTGAGTAATTTTTTGGCATCTTCATAATTGGCACTCTCGCTTAAGTACTTAGTGGTTAGATCAAATTATTTGTAATCTAAGTGCTTTAGGCTTTTAACATCACCTCTCATCTTCGAAGCTTGCTTCATCTCGCTCCTTTATGTAGAAATTATACAATGTATATGTATATCGTGGATTCAAACCGATCTAACAATGTGTTAAAGATAGATACTGAATCGCTTCTACAAATCACTTACAGAAATTAAACACAATCACCAATTACATGAAGCAAATAAAGAATCAAATCAAACCACAACATAGAGAATTTCCTGGGGAAATATTGCTGCTTAAAACCCGTCTATCATATATCGTATATTCCACAAGGAATCATGAAACAATTACATACAAATCTTCTCACAAGAGCCCTCCTGTATTCAGTTAATTGTCTCACAGTGATCCAGACAAAATCGGCCCAATATTCAGCCAATTCTGAGCCTGTCTTCAGCCCACCTTTCTCACGCAATTCATGAGTAATGTAATCCCTATCCACAAGGAATTTTAGCCTTCCTACACTGCACTGAGTATCATGGGCATCTTGTGGTGTTTAAACTTCATCTGCACGTTTTTCTATAATCACAATTGAAAATTAGTCTTAATTGGGTCTCCAATGGAACTCACATGTATGCAACTAATAATAGTAAATCCTCAGTTGCATGTGATATCATTGATTGTAAATTAAATAATATTTAATTCACTTGATCTCTCACTAGTGCAACAATCAGTTACAACTAGCACAACTGACTATAACTCACTTAACTCAGTTAACTAATTACAACATGCATTAACTAATCCACCAACTATACTTCGAAATATGTTACCACTAGAATTACTCTGCATTCCTCACCAACTACCCTCAACTCGAAATTCATGATTTAACTAAGTTTATCACACTCAGTTAAATATTACAAGTATTTTTGAGATAATATTACATTTTATTTTCCATATTAATTAAGGGATAATTAAAATAGACATGCACCAAATTTATCCCACACCAGTGTAGGTGCTGCTAGGACCCGTGGTCCCACACATATGTAGGTGTTTCTTGACTTGTACCTTCTGATCCCACACATGTATGTGTGTCTTCATGTTGTTTCTGGATGCCACTTTCATTTTTCCTTGTTGCAAACTTCAACACTCCCTCTAAACAAGAAATGAATGTCCTTGCATGCGACATGCACCTCTTGCATGCGACCTGTAAATCTTGCATGCAACACTTCCAAAAATGAATAGCCTACGAACAACTAAATCAGTATAATGCATATGTCATCAAATTCTTCTGACTATTAGTACCTATTGCACATGTCTACTGGATCCTCTGCACTACTGACATCTGCATCCATGGACTCTGCACTGCTGCCAACTCTGATCTGCGCTCTAGTATCCAACACTGTCACTTTGATTCCATGTCCTCCTGACATCTGGATGCATGAATCTAACTAATCCTACTACTATTGTATTGTGGGCTCCTCGTAGTCAGGTTTTATCCATGAGACACACCATCTCTAGGACCCTGCCCAAATTTCTTCTTGGGATTATTCTTGCACATAGCCCCACCTCAAACCTGGAGGTATAGCTACATGTACTCCCTCTGCCCATCTAGCTTGAAATTTCTCTGCATGAGTGTTTTCTGCCACTCCATGATCCTCTGCATGTGTTTGGTCCACATCTTGGGGTTCATTCTTTGGAACCAAAAGTTCCTCATCTACATGCAAATCAACCTCCCTCTCAAGCGAAAATTTCATGGTTTTCTCATACTTCCCTTTTCTTACTAGTGCACATTGTAATTGTCCTACCATCACAAAATTTTCTAGCAAAAGAGTTGATTTTAAATCAACGATATCTCCCTCATCCGAGCTCTGATTCGACTGATTTGTTTTTTTAATTTTGGTATTTTTTTGTAAGGAATCCAAATATGATATTTTTTTTTTGAAAATTTTGCATCCAAATCTTCAGATATTCTCTGCAAACTCACGGACCCAAATAATTCCTGCTCTCATACCATGTAGAAAATTTATAACACAGCTCGGATACGATGTAGAAATTATACAACATATATGTATATCATGGATTCAAACCGATCTAACAATGTACTAAACCTAGATATCGAATCGCTTCAACAAATAACTTGTGGAAATTAAACACAATTTCTAATTACATGAAGCAAACAAAGAATCAAATCAAACCGCAACACAGATAATTTCCCGAGGAAATCTTGCTACTCAAAACCCCTCTATCATATATTTTATATTCCACAAGGAATCATGGAACAATTACATACAAATCTTCTCACAAGAGCCCTCTTGTATTCAGCTAATTGTCTCACACTGATCCAAACAAAATCGGGCGAATATTCAGCCAGTTCTCAGCCTGTCTTCAGCCTGCCTTTCTCACGTATTTCGTGAGGAATGTAATCCCTATTCACAAGGAATTTCAGCCTTCCTACATTACATTGAGTATCATGGGCATCCTGTAGTGTTTAAACTGCATCTGCACAGTTTATTATAATCAAAACTGATAGTTAACATCCCTTTAACCTTAGTCTCAATTGGGTCTCCACTGGAACTAACATGCATGTAGCTAATAATAGTATATCCTTAGTTGCATGCAAGTTCACTAATTGTGAATTAAATAATATTTAATTCACTTGATCTCTCAGTAGTGCAACAACCAGTTACAACTAGCACAACTTACTTTTACTCACTTAACTGAGTTAACTGATTACAACATGCATTAACTAATGCATCAACTACACTTCAAACTCTCTTACAACTAGAATTACTTTTCATGCCTCACCAGCTACCCTCATATCTAAATTTATGATTGAACTGATTTTATCACACTTAGTTAACTATTACAAGTATTTTTGAGATAAGATTGCATTTTATTGTCCATTTTAATTAAGGGATAATTAAAATAGACATGCACAAAATTTAGCCCACGCTAGTGTAGGTGCTGCTAGGACATGTGGTCGCACACATGTGTAGGTGCTCCTTGGACCTCCTGGTCCCACACATATGTGTGTGTCATCGTGTTGTTTCTGGATGCCACTTTCATTATTTATTGTTGCAATCTTCAACACTTCAAATCATTTTCCTTGCATTCTGCATTCTAATTTAGCATTGCATATAGGATAGTTATTCATCCAAGCAGTGATTTCTGATCAAGTACTTGGTTGTAATTCATTAGTGAGATAGTTGAATCCACAAGGTAATGGTATCAATCATTCAAATTTAATCAAATCATTTAATATTGCTATATATTTTACAAGTATTTGGTGTTTTAGCTGTGTCTCCTGAACTAGTTGTTTCCCAACTATTTCTCCTTCATTCAATTTCCATAGGGTCTACCCCCCTTAGTCTTCTATAAGGAGACAACTTAAACAGAGAGATTGGGGATTAGGGCGACAACCCCCGATCTGAGTCATTGTCGTGGTTCCTAGACATTCTGTGTGACAACGCCTACCAAGAGCTCACCGAAGAAAATTTTGGAGGATGATTACAATGCGTCAGTTCGTGGAAAAATTGGTTCCAAAAATACCTTGAATAAAAAAACCTTTAGTAGAGATGAAACTTCTAGATGCTTCAAAGAGATCTTGAGAAAATGACCTTCTATTTCAATGCAAGGAATAAAAGGAATTAGATTTTATAACAAAGGGGGATGTACCTTAGAAAAAAATTTCAAAATCATAAAGAGTTATGGCGTCGACCCTCCATGGCTAGGATCAAGTCCTGTGAACGCCCCAAATCTTGAAAGTTAAAAGAGAGTACCTCAACTTCATTTTTTCTAGATGTCTCCCATACCTTTTTCGTGGGAAAGTCTTCTGGAAATGACGTAGGATGAGGGACAAAATTTGAAAATCCTTTGTATCTTTCACCTTCTTTCCATGCCTTCAATTCTAGGATGGTTTTCGAGACATGACTTCACCATTACATTTTCATTCATAGTCTACTAGTTCCCTTGCCTCCTTCCCCTTGGATAAACTAACAAATGAGCCTTGAACCCAAACAAAAATCACTTGCTTTCGGTTTACCTTAACTTTATCTTCAATGATTGGTAGCTCGGAAATACTGACATACATGGACTTTTCCCCTACTCCTAAAAGGATTTAGCAAAAGCCAAAACTGCCTGACTTCCCTCATCCTACCATATTAGGAGCTGCCATGGGGTTGAAAATCCTTACTACTCACATGGAACATATGACCCTCTAATCTTTTGCCCCTATTTATTATTATTTAATATGTGAAATAAGTTATTATATTTACAGTACTTAAAATAATTTAAGATAAATATTTAACCATAAATTTTCATTCATAAAGATATGTTTAAATTTGGGTTAATAAACCTATTTCTTTATTAAAAAATAAACAAATTTAATATACTAAAAATCAGATTTATAAATAATATACCTGTAATTTTATATGTTAATTTAATTTTCATAAATTATATTATAAATTTATTTAGTTTAATTAAACACATTTTAAACATTAGTAATCCACTAGTGAGCTTAATATGTTAAAAGTATTCAACGAATATCTATTACTAATGGAAATGTCATGACTTAAAAATTCAATCGTTTTAACTATAAATCTTGTAATGTCCATTGAAATTATTTATGAAGTATGTTCAAAATTACAGGTGAACATGTACTAAAAATCATTTATCCAAAGCATAATTGGCAAGTTCAAAACCGACAGATGAAAATGTAATAAAATTCATGGCTGATAAAGTCCTTAAATAGTTAACCACATGTTCAAATTTTACACATGAAAATTCAACTAAACCCGTATCGGAAGTCACATCCGTTTTTCAGGTGCTGTCAGCATATTATGAGAAGAAGGGTGAGATTATTTGCAAATTTATTCCAATTCTAAATATACTTGATTCTAAACACTGAAATTCCAAATGCAAAAAGTAAGTGAGATTAATCAGACTACTTGCAACTTCATTGCAAACATCAAACTCCAAAAGAAAAGCGAGAGTTGGTGAGATGTTATTTTCACATTACGGCTCATGTTACTTGGCTGTCATTTTAAATGGTGTCGATGGTTATATACCATGCATCGAACTACCCTAGGTAATACCTGGAATGAATATATATATATATATATGTATAGGGCAATTCTCAAGAGAATTGGTGAAAGGCGGGGTAATCATCGTAAACATTCAAACATTCTTCGTTTACGGTAAAATTTATGGATAGAAATTTATTTAAAAGTTTAGAAATATTGGTGAATATTACTAGTCCGTAATATGGAAATTGTAATAGGATTAGTGATACTTTTGTAAAAATATATATATCTATAATGATTTTGAATAGTATCTGTAATTTTTTGGCTATTTCTAAGGTAAAATATTCTTATACTATAAAATTTGGGCAAATCATATTCTAAAAAATTGTAAATTCATGAATCTCTTTTTTTGAAAAGGCATGGAAAATTAGCCCACCTGAAAATATTAGCCCCTAAATTTTTCCCTGATAAGAAGGGTTGAAGGAAAGGTCCTCTCAAAAGGACCTCAAGCACGGTGTAGTAAGGTGTTCATACCATTCATTAAAGGAGTTACATAAAATATTGCTAAGATTTTGGGGAAGAAATAAATTTTCACTCAGTTTACAACATCAGCGACGATTAAGCAAAGAATGAGATATTTCAAGAATAACATTGATAAAAAAAAAAAAAACTTAAGGGAGTTTATAAGATTGATTTTTCTTTTAATAGGAGTTTTATTGCAGATACTAGACGCTCATTACAGAAGAGACTAAAAGAGCACAAAGTCGATATTAAGAATGAAATATTGCGCTCTTCAGCCCTAGAAGAGAAAAACTTGAAGACCAAGCATCATGTTTGTTTAGAAAGCACCAAGATTATTGCTAGATAAGATGATTATCAAAAGAGGAAAATCATAGAAGCACTGGATATTATGAAGCATCCACATAGTCTCAATAGGGATGGAGGTATCAAAATTAGTGGAATTGGCTTCCTCTAATCAGACATACTAATTCGTCTAGTTTTGCGTCCCAAAGTATTATTTTCTATCCTTTTTCCTAATTCTAAAATTTCTTGGATTTAATTAAATTGAATTAAAATTAGTTATACTCTTTATTTATTTTAGTTATAAAAAATTTAAATAAATTTAAAGTTTACAGATTTTTAAATTATTAATGATTATTTATACATAATAATAATTAATTATTTATTACAATTAATGAATAATTATTTTTTAAAATTTGGCTTTTCTGATCCATAATTTGTATAGAGAAACTTTCACTCATAATCACATATGAACCTATTAATTATTAACAAATGAATAAATAATTATTTTAATAGCTCGATTAATTAATTTGTTATTTTTCTAAAAATTTCTAAAACAAAATTATTTATTTATCTCAAATATATAGTTCATAATAAATAAATAAATTTATTAATGATTATTACTGATTATTTATTCATACATAGAGATCTTTCGCAGTCAAACTAGTCATTATGTTCTAACTGCTAGCTAACCCTTCTCTTCATCTATTTATGTTCGTTGGCAACATCAGACATGTCATATTGTCCTGAAGATGAACCACAATGGTTGGTTCGAAACATGTCGATAAAATTTTCCTTATGTTATTATCACCGAAAGATCTCTATGTATAAGTATGGATCACCGAAGCCAAAATTCAATATTTATTCATAATAATAATTATTTTGTATTATTATAGGTAAACAAATTTATTAATTATTATTTGTAATAATAATTATTTATTTATTATAATTAATAAATAAATAATTATTTATAAATAAATAACTATTATTAATAATTAATTATTATTATGATTTATTATGCTTCATTGATTTATATTTTAGTCACCTCTTTTTAATAATTTGGTTTCCTTTATTATTTATTCACCTTCCCTTTTTTTCGTTTGACTCTTCTTTCATTCATTCAATGTCCTCAAGATGGATCCCCTTTGGGATTTGAAACGTCAACAAGATTCAAACTATATTGTGGTAAATCTGAATATTTTTCTAATCAAAACATCATCTAAAAAAAATCAAATAAATACATGGAAACAATACACCTTATACCTCCACTTCTGAAGACGTACTAAAAATAGGCTACTCAAATGAAGTAAATATCTACACCATTGTGTTCCTCACGAAAAACAATGAAATTTGATTGTAAACTCAACTTGTTTTTTACTCTTTCAAGTCTAGGCTCTCCGAGAAACTCAAAGATTCCTCAAAGATTACCTTATGGAAATGAGAAAAAATTATTCTTCTGAGATGAAAAAATTGACTGCTCCATTAGAATCTGGGTAAAAAAATTATTCATTTGAGTATAAACTCAGTATAATTCTGGCACCTTCAAAAGTTGGCTCCAAAGGAATCTCCAAGTTTCCTCCAAGATTCCCTGCGTCAGGGTTCCACTACTTGAGGTTCCCTCATTGATCAGGGTTCTTCCCTTGCTCTGTGAGTTATATCATGGTTCCTAAAGAAAGGAATTTCAAGCCAGTGTTATGCTCAACCTCCCTTGTAGTTGGAATAAAAAAATTGGATTTATATAGTTGGCGGCCAACAGACTTACCAAGGTTTAATCAGTTGTTTCTTTGGTTATTAGGTGCATGACTTGGAATTTGACCCATCGGGATCCCAGATTCAATACTATCCTGAAATTCTCTTTTGGTGTGGTCATTTTTTGGCGCAGATTTTGTTTTTCAGAATATATTTGGAAGGGACCACTTGCAGGGTAGGTAGACCTATTGTCGGGCATGTTTGATACATGTTGGCCTCTTTGTTTACGATGGTTCCATTGTTTATTTAGCATTGTCCCAATTTATGGCCATGGACCCCAGCCCCAATACATTATATATAATCATACAAAAATCGTTAAGTGGCAAGGTTGGTGGGTTAGTTCGGCTTGCTACCCTTTATATATATATATTTTAATGTAACATGGTAAAAAATTATCAACTGAATTTTTAAGGTCTCTGGAAAAATTAAGCAGGTGACAATTTCGTCATTTCTGTCCACCACATAGTGCCAAAATTTCACTTATTTAGTTGCCACCAAATTTAGCTGAACCTCGAGATTTAGCAAACCTGCAAATCTAGTTAGTGGCCTGCTAAATTTATCCAGTGGGGCCAAGTTTACCAAAACTTTGACTATGAATATATTTAACATATAAAGTCATATTTGAGTGTCATTTTCATCATTGGAATTAGAACAACGAGTTCTATATTCTAGTCCTAGTTTCAATGAAATATGAAGAGTTTTATTTTTTAGCCTTTCTGGATCCATCTGGATCATTCCTTCCCACTGAGGAGCTTTTGGTCCTCCAAAATAATGAAAAAAATATGAAATCTTTGTACTCCCTCATCTGCACCACAATTTCCCTGATATACCACACTTCCTTCTCCTTTAGCTTTTACTTCGAAGTCATAAGTGATGAACCGACACCTATATCCTATGAAAACCTACATCACAACTTGCAAAATACATGTTCTTTTACAACAGATATCATGAGCCAAGAAATCCCCATACTTTCCAGGAGTTTATAAAACACTGTTTGGTCAAGTTTACATCAGAATCATAATAGAAACCAACACCCAATTTATCAACAGAAAGGAAAAAAATATCACTATGTTGCATTCATAAGTGATGGAAAACACTTAAACACTTTTAAAACCATATCACAACATGTGATTTAGAAAGTGTGGCCATGCTCAAATAATTTAAAATTCTATCCATCCCTTACCCATATTCATATCCCTTCTTGTTGCATGCTCAATTCACAATCCCTGCAAAAAAGTTCATACCTCTTTGATGCCACTTGATCCGAGAAATTTTCGTGAGTGATTTCAAACAAAAAACCCCATCATATAGGACCATTTACTGACACTTATTTTCATGTGAAATCATGAGAAATTGGAATTATTAAACAACACCTTACAAAACAATCAACATGAAAAAAAGAAGAAATAATAAAGAAGTACAACCATAGCTCAATGATATGATAATGGAGTTCGTCCAATGTGGACTATGTCTCCGGGTCCGGTGTCAACTATGTGGAGGTCACTTCATTAGCTTCTAGAAGAATATGATGAGTGCATAATGCATTCTTTGTGAATCAAAGGATGAAAATTTTTTACTAGACTGGCTGCCTCTCCATGACATGTTATTCTATAAGATCTCTCACTCAGAAAAGATATCCTTTACCATGATAAAATAAAATTATCTTACATAAAGTGGCATACAAATATCCTCTCACAATATGGCATACATGGATCTCATAATCAAAACATGATATCAACAAAATCAAATAAATACATGTAAATAATGCACCTTATACCTCCACTTCTAGAGACGGCTTGAAAATAGGCTACTCGAATAAAGGAACTATCTACGCCATTATGTTCCTCATGAAACCCGGTGAAATATGATTGTATACTCAACCCATTTTCGACTTGGTCAAGTTTGGGCTCCCTATGAATCTCAAATATTTTGTTATTGACGCAGGTAAAAATTATTTCTCTCAGATAAAGAAATGGACAACGCCATTCCACTCCTAGTGAAAAATCTATTCATTTAAACATAAAATTAACATAATTCTGACACCTTCAAAAATTGACTCTAAGGGATTTTCCAAGATTCCTCCAATATTCGCTGTCTCAAGGTTCCACCACTCTAGATTCCATCATTTCTTATTGTTCCATCCTTGTTCTGCATATTGGATCATGGTTCCTTGGGCACCAAATTCCAAGCCATCGTTTTTCTCAACCTCCCTTGTCATTGGGAAAAAAGAAATGCATTTATATAGTTTTTCGTTGGTGGACCTACCAAGGTTCCATCGGCAGGAAATTTGGTTAATAGGAACGTAACTTGGCATTTTACCCACCAGGTTCCTAGGTTCAATACCCACCCAAACTTTAGTTTTGGTGTTGTCATTTGTTGACATCTTTTTTTGTTGTTTCAATATAGTTGGAGGGGACCACCTGTGGGGTGGGTCATCCAATTGTTGGGTGGGTTCAATCCCCATGAGTCTCAATGTTTACAATGGTTTCATTGTGTAGTGGGCGGGGTCCTTGGTTATATCCACAGTGCCGACTCCAATATATTATATATAATAAAAAATAAAATGCTGAGTTGTAGGGTTAGCGGGTCTATCAAGCCCACCGGCCATTGTGTGTGTGTGTGTGTATATATATATATATATATATATACATATACTATTTTTAATGTAACATAGTAAAAAATCATTGACCAAATGTTTAAGGTCACTATAAGAATTAAGTAGGCAGATATTTCGACAAATCTATCCATCGCACAGTGATAAAATATTTCTTAGTTATTTTCCACCAAATTTGGCTAGACCTCTGGATTTGATCAACCTACAAATTTAGTTGGTGACATACTAAATTCAGCTAGTGGGGCCAAGTTGACCAAAACTTTGACTGCAAATATCTTGAGCATACGAAGTCATATGTAAGTGGTGTTTATGCCATTGGAATCAACATGAAGAGCTTTATATTATATTCCTAGTTTCGATGAAATCTAAAGACTTTGATTTTTGAACATTTCTAGAGCCACCTGGATCAAATAAACATAATTCACAAGAAATCATGCAATGTGTAATCCATGATTTTGGTGTTTTACTAAAAAATTCTATGAACGTGTTAATATTGAGGAAGGAAATTACAAGAACTATCATAGTAATAAAAAAGTTGAAAATCAACCTTACCTTTATAATAATGGTTAGAGCTTGCATATTCCATGGCTACCTATGAAGGTTCTATGAACTTGTTAATGTAGAGGAAGGGAATTATAAGAATGAAAATAGTAATAAAAAAGAGAAAACTCAAGCTTACCTTTATCAATAATAACCTTTAGCACACATCTTACACGACCACTTGGAAAGGTCCTACTTGTTGCAACATAATCTCTGTGTAAATTTTCATTCTCTCTATACATATATGACAAAAAAGGATTCAAATCTTAAATTTGATACCGAAAATTGGCGCTTTGTTATTTTTATGTGTGAAAAAATCATTGGAATTTTATGCTTTTAAATAGGCTACGCTAGAGAAGAATCCCATGGGAAATTATTCTTACACAAGAATACCATTAGAAAATCCATGAGTTACAAAACCTAGAGCTTAATTTAATCAAGTCAAAATGGCATGATGTGACATTAAAAGATCGCTTTCGTTCTGAACTACAGAGCACCTCTCACAATAAAAGAATTCTCATTTTTAATTTTATTAAAACCTTGATTTAATCTATATCGAATATCCATAAAATATTTTAGTAGTCTTGAGGAGAGCACATTTAGATATATCTTAAAATTAAATTAAATTAAAATAAAATATTTATAAAATATTTTGATTGTGAATGAGTTATGATTTTTGGGCGTGTGGTCTTGGTAAGTCATAGTATGATCCATGTGTTTTGAAATATCCTATTTACAAGTTAATAATATCATTAGTATTGAGTTTTTATGTGCTTATTAATTAAATTTAAATATGGTTACTAATCATTATTTAAATTTATATGGAAAAATGGGTCTTAATTTATAGCTATTATTTATATGCTATATATTTTTAACATGATAGGTATATTATGATATTCTCTTTTCTAAAAAAATATCTTAATTTTGTTAGTAAAAATAAAATTACAATATAACAAGTGTCGAGAGGGTACTCAAACCTAATTTTTGAGTGTAAAACTTGAGGAAAAACTTTCACCTAGAGAGATTTGATACCTAGTGTAAAACTTGACGAAATATTTCATCCCTCTCCTAGCTTGGAATATACAAAGTTAAGATGGATCTACTTTAATTACTGATAAATATTAATTATAATTAATAATTCTAGTTTTTTTTTTCTATGTAATTTCATAGAGTCAAAACATTATACCCAAAAATGTAATAAAATGAAATTGAAAAATATATTGATGTAATAATCTAACTAACTAACTAACTAACTAACTAACTAACTATATATATATATATATATATATATATATATATATATATATATATATATATATATAATCCAATTTGAAGGTCACGGCCAAGCTACACACCAAACTAGTGTATGAGACCCCCTTGTTTGTGGGACAAGGGACCCACCTCCGTGCATCGATTTGACTGCTAAGTCTACGAAGGCATACATACTCTACCCCCCTCTAGTTTTGAACCTGTGTCCTCTTAGGAGGAAACACATGCTCGTGACCATTAGGCCCACTCAAGTTGTATATATATATATATATTCTGAAATGAGAGATATTTTTTCGGCATGTGGTATTGATGAGTCCTGGCATTATCCCATGGTATTGTAACACAACTAATTTAGAAGTTAATAATCTCCATGGTAAAGTGGGGATGAATATCCATGGCTAAAAATCTTATTATATTGTAAGTATTAAGCTTTTATGTGCTTATTAATGAAATTTAAATGTGGTTACAAAATTATTATTTTAATTTATATGGTAAAATAGATCTTAATTTATGGATAGCATTTATATCTTATACATTTTAATGTGGTAAAGAGTTTATATATATCTCAAAATATTATAATATTTTTTCTTTTACATTTAATTAAAAAATGTTATAAAATTAAATTCAACTTATAAAATATTTTGACTGTGAAATGATAGATGGTTTTTTGGCATGTGGTATTGAAAAAATATTTTATTGATCGATGGTATTGTATGAAAGTATATTTACAAGTTAATAATCTCAATGATAAATCATGGTTAAAAATATTGTTATAAGGCAAGTTTATTGTAAGTATTAATTTTTTATGTGCTTATTAATTAAATTTAAATATGGTTATAAAATCATTATTTTAATTTATAAGGTAAAATGGATTTTGACTGATAGCATATATATATATATATATAATGATTTAATTTTATATTAAAAGTTATTCATAATTTTATTAATAAAAACAAAATTATGATATAAAAAATTGAACTTCATTATTTTTATTACTTTTAACTTTTTACTAACATTACAAATCTCCTCCATGTTACTTTCAACATTTTATTATTAGTCAATTGAGCTCACATATCTTTACAATTCCTCCATATCTTATAAATTGAACATATTAATATTAATCCAATATATTGAGATAAAATGTAAAAAAAATTACAGTTTTTCTTACATTACACCTACATATCTCCCCTATCCTCAGTTGTAGATCACCTCAAAGCCCAAAAAATAGAGACACTTTTTTACTGGTGTTAAAAAATGATAGATATTTTTTGGGAATTTGGTATTGATTATACATAGTATTGTCCTATGGTATTGTAACACAGCCTTAAGGTTTTTATGTGCTTAATAATTAAATTTAAATATGATTACTAATCATTATTTTAATTTATAATGTAAAATGGTTGTTAACTTATAGCTACTTATATTATATTTCAATCTGATATATACTATGATTTTATTTTCTTTATTAGTAATTTTATTAATAAAAAAATTATAATATTACAGATTGAACTTCATTATTTTTATTAATTTTAACTTTTTACTAAGACTACTACATCTCCTACATACTAATCTCTACTTTTAACCTTTTATTATTATTTAATTAATCTAACATGTAAATGTTTACATATCATTTATGTCTTATAAATTGAACACCTACACATCTCCACTATACTAGGTTGTTCAACATCTATTTACATTCATTTATAGACACTACAACATCCCCCCACAAAGGGTTCTATATATCTCTTAACCTTTTTTTTAATTGAGTCCACATGTGAATATTTAGAAAAAAACATTTACACGAGTACAATGTTGCACCCATATTGGGCAATAAAGTCCCTCTCGATGCTATTATAAAAAATAAAAAGTTTTATTTACACTATATATTTAATATTTATCGTAATATAAATATCATATTTATGTAGCATATAATATTTAGCCAACAACTTGTTATTATTTAAACCAACATGTTTGAAAATACTTCTAGGTAATGTTGATCAATTCATATTTGTCCCTTGATAGCTAAAAATGCCAATTGGAGAAATTTTTCCTTCATTTGGCCCTTGTTATTTCCAGCATTTAAAATGCTTCTCATTTCTATCTTGTAGATTTTCTTTTTGCTTTACCTAACTCTTCTTGTTAAACTTAGAAGTTCCTATAGGTCAGCTATCAAAACCATCAATTTATTTCTTAATAAGAAACTAGATTCGCTTTTTCATTGAGCCACTAATGAGGATGCACTACTCTTTTATGAATATTTCGACGTTAAGTGTTGGCCAATCCTTTATGTCAGACATTAATTTTTGATATTCAAGTGCTACATAGGTTTCACAACCCTCCCTAACCATTCTCTTAGTGGGTGTACCATGATGTTGAGGCAAGATTGATAATGATTGATTGTAACCCTTTATAAACTCCATATACACCCATTAAGAGAATTGTTAAGGAGGCCTCTAGAACCTTTGTAGCACTTTAATCTCAAAAAGCAATGTCTGATACAAAGGCTTGGCCAATACTTGAAGTTATAGCAGTCATAAGAGAGTGGTGAATCCTCATTTATGACTCAATAAAAATGGGAAACCGGTCTATTGTTCAGAAAGAACTTGATTTTTTTTTTTATGACTTACCACGAGGGAATTCCATGTATGCTAAGAGGAATCGAGTAAAGTGAAAAGATAAAGGTGCAAGTAAGACAATAATGGGAATTGTTTTAAATGTTGAATATAATGAAGATAAAATGAAGGACACATTTCTATAGTTGATATTTTGGTTGTCAAGAAATAAATAGTAATTTATCAACATAACCTAGAAGTAATTAAAAACAGGTTGGTTTATTATTTAGCCAAAACAAAGAGAAGTTATTGAATATACATGGTTCGGTACAAAAGGGAAAATACTTTTAAGTTTTTAAGTGAAAGAGAGGTTAAATGTGTTACATTTAAATATTATACAGGTTCCTCTCACTAAAATCATCTCACTTGGAAGGATTCAACATAGATACTAGAGAAAGTACAATGTCTTCATGGTGTTACACATCATTTTGTGACCATTAGGAGAATGATAGCCAATATGGATCTGTCACTGTCTGATGAAGTGTTCCAAATCAATCCTCTTCAATGTTGGAATAAAAACAATCCCAAAGACAAAAATAATCTTGGATTACATTTGTGCACTTTTTCTAGTCACTACCTGCATAGACATAGTTATAATAATTGTGCCCTGCGCAATCCTATGCTAATTTTTCCACTCAAAAGTGTGAAATAATATTAATGTAGGTAAAAATAAAAAGCAATTTCTAGAATATTTCTTGGAGGAATATTTTTCAACTAAAAGGACACGAGCCCATACCTACTCCGGCCTAATTCCTTGGTTCATGGATCAAACTCCCTCTATTTTTGGAACCCTAATCCCTCTCTTTATGGATCTCATCCCTTGAGAAGAGGATCTCAAAAATCCTCCTCTTATCCTATAAATTTAGCATAGGCCAGAGGGTAGAGGAGGAATTTTGGAATGTAAACCTATGTGGTCGAATTAATTGTGGAAGTTTTCCACTTAAGGGGGGATTGGAAACTATTGGGAGGTTTGCAACATCAAGGAGAAGGTTGAATCTCTCTTTTTATTCATGATTAATATAAGAAGTTGTTTCCTTCCTATTTTCGATTGTTATGATGCTTATTTCAAATCTCCTTGATCTTTTGCATAGTTTGTAGTTGATTATTGGAATCATGTTATGATATATGATATGTTGCAAGGTCCATATATATATTGTTTCAATATTTATATATGTTATGCTTTTATTCCTTTTCTAGTTTTTTCTATACATATCTTCTCTTGAAACAACAAGGAAGGGATTTTGAAAGCATCAAGGGACATCTACAAGAATTTCTTAGAAATATAAGAGTTTCTTGTACAATTTTCATATCATCTTTCAGTTATAGACAAAGGAAAGTTTACAGTTTCTTGTTTATTTGTTTCTAGATTTGTCTTTGAATCTAGGGAGATAGTTATTGTCCACAAGGATGATTTTTCTTCCATAACACCTTCATTCCCTTGTAATCCCATGCAAACGCGTCAATATCCTGCCTCAAATAGTGAGAAAATTTTCTTCTTGGTCAATTGAAATAAAGGGGTTGATTTCATAATTTTGTAGGGGTTAATTCTTATGGTTTTACATTTCTTTGGTCATAACTAAAATTAATTAGATCTACCATGAGTTTTCATAAGAGAATCCAACATATCCTCTAGAATATTTTTTCATACCATCAATATTCATGTCACCAAGACATTTATTTTACAGAAAATTTTCAAGAAAATTATCCTCATTTAATTGCCTACTTTTAATCTTGGTTTATTGTTTACAAATTCGGTAGTTTAATTATAGGTAAAGGTACTATTATTATTCATTTTCTACCCACATAGGAAAATGGTTCACAATGAGAGGTTGAGTAAGGGGATTTAATACAAGCTATTTGTTCAAGTATCCATTTGTGAATGTTATATTTCCATCCCTACAGGTGATGTAGGCATCAAGAGTGCCCAACCAAGGTTTTCCTAAAATAACAGGGTATCCATTAAACTTGGTTTTGGGCTGAAGGAGAAGGAAATATTTTGGATATTCCTAAGAATAAATGGAAACCATCACATCTTAAATGATGTATTCTCGTGCTATTGCGGATCTATCAACAAGTTGTAGCAATGTGGTGGTTTTCCTTAGGTACCCTTGGAGATTTATATTAAGCATATTCTCCGTTGTAATGAGACTACTACAACTTCCAAATCAATGAGTGTTAGGAATTAAAGTTTCATTGATGTGCACATATACTATAGAGCTTCCAAGATCTAGGTATTTTTGAATGATGACTTTCCGAATCATAAGATCAACTAGTTTCCCAATGACATTGATAATATGGGAACCTCTCTTCCTCCTTACTAGCCTTCTAAAACATTCCTCTTTGATTATTTTTTTGTATATAGGGACATATCTGATAACTTGTAGGAGGATTATTTTAACACACATATTTTTAATTTCTCCTATAATTTTATCTTCATCTAGGGCGTGTGCCTTGTGACTGGTCAACCTTTGAAGATAGGGACGTTTGTTGACTTGAGGTCCAAGGTATTCCCTCTCTCCTTATATATTTTTTGTTGGAGAAGGTGTGTGATAATTTGCAAGAACCTTTTCTGACCTGAGGTGCATTTCTTTAATTTATATAGTGTAGGTTGGATCAGAGATTTATCCACTATATATAGGTTGAGCCTACTTGTTGTTAGGATTAAGGTTTAGTTGAGCAGGCACCCAGGTTTTTTTGGAAAATTATTTTTAGGTACCTGTGGCTAAGAAGGAGAAGGAATCAAGCGAGGTGGTTGGGATTCCCGAGGAATCCATCTTGAATATGGATTACCCCATTAAGGAGGTTTCTGTTGATATGGTTGAAAAGGAGGTGACATTTTGTGAAGGATAATATCGCAAAGTATGAATAGGCAAGGGTGAAGTGCTAGGTGGATACCAAGGTTTAAAATGCACATTAGAACCTGTATTAAAAGAGGAGTGATAGTTCAAACCTTTTTTATATTATCTGGGGCCTTGAGGCCTCTTTTTATTGACAAATAATATATGCTTGATGCTTCTTTCTATTCCTTGGTACATAACTTTAAAAAATAGAAATATGGGCATTTATTAGATGACTGATTTTCTTCACATATAGAAGATATGTCTATGACATCCAAGGGACGGTCATCCTTAGGATTTAATTTAGTGCATCTAGGGAAAATTATAGCTTATTTAATTTTTTATTCTTCTTGTATTTTCTTAATTTGTATTGTGTTCATCTATATAGAAATGGTGTGTAAAATATTAGTGTTTAAATCCTCTAACATATATCCTATTTCATTATTAGTAATTGAATTTGAAGAGGAGGAGCTTCCAAAACCCTTGTTTTTTCTACCACAATTTCTAGTAGCTATATAATTCTTTTTGAATGTTATTTTGATGTCTTCATAATTGAGATGATAAATATCTCCATTTTTCAACATGTTGAAGCTCTCCATTAGTTCTTCTCTAACTCCCTGTAGTAATAATAATTTCAAGGAATCTAGGTCAAGAGTGTAGTTATGTTCCATATTGTAAGTGACCTATAATATTTCCTCAAATACTATATGGACTCATATACTCCTTGAGCCATTCTAAATATTTCCTCCAATGTGCCTGGATAGTCATTCCTAAGATGTATTTTAGTGCATCTAGGGAAAAATATAGCTCGTTCCCTTTATGTGTCTTCTTGTTTTTTCTTAATCTATATTGTTTCCATTTTCATAACAAAGGTGTGTAATATTTTGATGTCTTCATAGTTGATCTAGTATATATATCCATTGGCCAACACATTTAGGGTCACCATTAGTTCTTATCTAACTCCCTAGAGTAAGAATAATTTCTAGGAACCTCGGTAAAGAGTGCAGTTATGCGCCCTCCTATAACTTAGCTGGAATACTTCTTCAAAATCCTCTAGGGAATCATCTACTCATTGAGTAATTCTAAATATGTATTCCACTATGTCTCTTATTCTATAATACCCCTTATATTTGCTTTTGAAATATTTCTACATTTTTCCCCATGAAATGATGTTTCCCTTTTCTATGCTCATCAAACAATAAAAGGGTTGCATCCTTGACTGTAGCGGGAAATTGTTTTGTCTTATGCTCATCTATTGTATACTCATATTTCCTACAAACCAAACTAAATTCAAATATGAAAGTATGAATGTCTAAAATAGACAATCCATGAAAATGTCGGACAACATATCAAGTGAAATTTTTCATTTTGGCTTCCCTATTTTCCTCTCTAATAGGAAAAAATTTAGGATTATTGTTTCCACCCGTGGTATAATTAGGTTATGGAGGTACTTATCCTATGGAAATCTCCTTATACATCCCTTCTTTCTCACTTAAAAATGCCTCAATATCCTCCATGGATAAAATAGGAGGCTCACAATCATGAAGAGAAGGTTGGTTGCTTGTAAAAGTGGGGTTTTTTTTAATAATAATTCACCAATGCTATCCCTGGTTCTATGAGGCATAAATAAAAAAATATATGTTTTTATTTTTTTATGATTTTTTCGATTGAGAATGTTAATGGAGTTATATTTTCTTCCTTAAAATGAAGAATCCCTAATGCATATTTTTTTTTTTTTTTTTTTGTAGAGAATAAAAAAAGTGAATCAATCAGGGAGAAAATTTCATACTTTGACACCTCCCTAGCAGCGATGCCAAAAAGAGATGGTCCTCGACATTATAAGTGAGAATATTTCACCTTTGAAAGGGTCTCAAATTTTATTTTCGACCCAGGGTTTGTACAAACTTAAGAGGGGTTCGAAGTATGTGTGCATCACGTAATGTATTCTTCTTTGGATGATCTTATATGAGTGAAATCAACTGAAGAGAAAATAAGCTACACATAGACCATTATGTTGTGTTTATGAAAGGAAATTATTCAAAATTTCAAGAAAGAGAGAATGAAAATTAAATATATTCTATTTGTAGCAAAAAGAGTAAAAAAAATTCAATCATGTTGAAACAAAATTAAATCTACTCTACTATGCATTGGAAACAAACTTGCAACTAAAAGAAAGCATTGAAACATCAAACCTTAATTTTCAATAATAAGAGTTCTTCTACAGCAAGTCAAAGTTTATACCTAGTCTCTAGGCTTCCAAATTTCATCCTCAAGGTCTTAGGGATGTTGAGTCATGCCAATTAAGGTTAACCATGCTTTGGATGAAAATTTAAATTAGTTTTTGATGCAAAATGTAGGCTAGTACAAGAGTCCATATTTTTCTATAGGAGATAGTCCAATGAGTAGAAAAACATGTTTTAGAATTGATTTGAAGGAAGAGAAAGCTAAACAAAGGCTAAAATATGTTCAAGGGGTATTTTCCAAGTACTTATACTTATGATAGATTAGTTCATTTTTTGAAAGAGTGATAATATAAAACAAGAATTTATACAATGAAATAATATAAAAATGCATGAAAAATAAATTAAGGTTAGAAATATAAATAAAATTATGAACATAAAGGAATGTTAAATTCATAAAATAATTATTCCTAAACATACTAAAATAATATGCATCAAAAGACTTGTAAACACATGAACTCATTAAACTCGATAAAAAAATGCTGAGAAGAGATATTGGAGAAATGAATAACTGAATTAATGCATGAAAAATAAAGTTGCAAAGAGGGGTCTTGAGCATCTTGGGTGGGATCTAACCCAAGGAGAATGAGATCCCTGAAGGTATAATAGGCTATGAACCACAAATACTTTTCATTGATAAAAACATGTGCACATATATACATATTACAAGGTTGGCATGTTAGGAAAAGCATTCACTTGACCACTACTCATATCCAACTCAAAAATTTGACTCTTGATGGGCCTACTTGAGCCCTTATTTATACACAAATGGTTGAGGATCAAACTCCTTGAAGAGAGGGATGTTTTACCTCCAAAATACCTAGAAACTAGGATCTCGTTCCTTGTTACCTCGCAGCTATAGGGAAGAGTATAAAATACCTTCTGCGAGTTGAGTTTGGTCATCGTGCATTAGGGGATGGGTCCCATATCTTTCTCTTGGCTGGATTCCTTGTGATTTGCACCAAATGTCCTAAATATATTTCACAATAAACACATTAGGCACACAAATTATTAAAGATGAAACTCTAACCTTTATAAGAACTTATTAAAGATGAAAAATACGCTATTAAACACATACAGAGAAGTTAAATATGCCTAAGAAAGGTTAGATGGGCCTTTATGTTGTACCGAAATGGGAGGCCCATCAACAGGGCCCTTTAGTGACTATTATTCTTTAGTTTCCTGATTTTTATTCAATACAATGTCTCCACTCTACCCATAAGTTGCATACAATGGATTTTCCCCAACTAATGCAACATTATTGCTACGAGAACTTGAGATTTCACCTATCACTATGATTTATGGATTTCTTGGATCACCGTGAGTACCACCATTGGAGGTTTCATATCCAACTCCGGACTAGCGATTTGAAGCTTCATGTACTTTGTCATTGTAAGGCATGTTTTAAAATAGGTGGAGAGACTATGGAGCCCATAATCGACAACCTGTCCATTTATTTGGTTTGCGAATTGGGTGATTGAAAGTGTGTATCCAATTGCATTTTCCATAGAGGGTTCCATTTTTTCTACAATGTGATTAGCCCTTAAAGAGTCATGGATAATTCATTGAAAGTTGAAGCCTCGGTTGAGTATTCTCGATGGTTTAGCACGATTTTAATCCACTAAAGGGTTTGAAATGTATGGTTAGAAGGTTGTTGAATTTCTATGCTACAAATCCAAAAAAAACAAAAATTCCTCCAATAGGTGGTTGGAGTCCAAGATCTTATGCTCTAATATCAATTGATCTACATGCATATGTAAAAAATTATCAAGAAAAAAACATATATAACAATGTAGATGCAAGGAAGAGAATAAAATTTCTAGAAAACAATACCACAAGGAGACATGATCATTTTATAAGCAATGAAAATAAATTTCTTATTAATTTAATTACCAAATATATTGCATCAAAATGAAATAATTTATTAGATATCATAATTACACTAAGATTCTACCTCCTTTTTTAGTTTTAGATGTTTCCTTCTTTTTTGTGTTCCATGTTTCCAAGGAAGGAGTGCCCTTTTTCTTGGTTTCCAAAACAATGAGATGTTCAAAGTCACACGTGCCTTTCTTGGTTGCCTAGAAATCCTAGAATACCTTCATAAGCCCTCCCTTGCTTATTATATTCATGAAAACATAGCAACCCGAAAAGGGTCTTTCCTTCCAAACAAAGGGCTATCAAGTGACATCTAGGAAAGCATCTGGGAAAGCATATTGCAACCTAGTACAAAGAACAAATTCTCCCCAAAATTCAATAAATTTGATAACTAAATTGTATAAACAACTACCTTCTTAAACCTACTTTTATTGGCAGTGTACACTAGAGCTGAGCAAGTAAACCACAATTTTTTCCACCCTGAAAATGAAATTTTTTCCCGAACATAAAGCTATCAAATAAGACACAAAAATGGGCAATAATCTATCCAGAATCATAACGCCTGGAGATTCAACCCCTAGACATTAAATATTGTCCCACAAGATTTCAGCAAAGTTTAAGTTTATTGTCTTTCTATGAAGTAAGAAACAACAAAGAATGCTTGGAAAGAATTCTTCTTTCCAAGCATGGGATAAGAATAAAGTAAGAAAGTTACAAATGGAAGGAAGAAAGTTTAAAATTCTTATTGATCCTTCTTAGATTAGGCTTTCCATTTTTGAAGTCCTCTATAAAAGATTCAACTAGTGATAAATAGGGAGACTTTCGTATTAAAGGTTCTCCTTTCTTGGTCTACCTCATCCACCCCTAATTTGTCATTGTGCCCTCCCTCAAATTCTAACTCCAAAACATGGAACTAGGTATAGACATGTTTTCCACATACTACTTATAAGATTGATTCCATGTGAACTTCCATCACGACATGGAATATGATCTTTACGAGGATGAATTTCATCATATTGAGGAGTGCAAACATAAATATCCCTTGGAACATAGAGAACCACCACTTTTGTTTGCTTTAATGTACATGCATATGCGTTGGAGGTGGTTGTATCAAATCCACTCCAATAATAAATATTGTGAGCTTTGCATCGTGTTCAGTCCATGGTGATGCCACTTGACTCTACTCATTTTTAATTTGAAATGTTTCATTGTTGTCCATATGCATGGAAGGGGACCAAATGAACTAATAAAACTCCCAGATCAGTAAAAACTCAGGCAACTGATTATGTTATGTCAAAACCCGGTGCAATTCATATTTTTCACCACAAAGATATTTTGATGCATGCTAACGAATGGTTTGAAAATAAGACAACTAACCGTGAGAGTTCTGGTAGATATATTTTAATTTTTGAGTAACCTTACCAACAGTTAATTGGAAAGACAAATTTTGCAAGATTGACCAAAAGAAATGTTTTAGCTAAAATTTTAGTAAATCAATCTAGCTTAAATTATTTGAAAATTTGACTTTTATTATTCATAATTAAAAACTCATAAAATATATGATCATCACCTAAAAAATAATATATGATCGTCACCTAAAATAATTTTGTTACTCATAAAGCAATGCTATCTTTATGAAAAAAACTCTTCTTAACTTTAAAGAAGATTAGGAAAACAAAAAGTATATAATCATTATAAAAACTTGTTTAAAGGAAGGTTAGTAAAAGAAAAAAATAGGTTTTTGATATTAACTTTATTTTTCAATTTCAGTAAAATAAGACAATATATTTTAATACGATTAGTTTTTATAAATTTAAAAATTACTATTTTTAAATTTCAATAGAATAAACAAATATATTAGTATAATATGACTAGTTTTATAAATTAAAAAAATATATTCTTTTAAATTAAAATTGATACGTAATTCATAATAAAAATATTTAATATTTTTTTTTCTATTTATATTTTTTTAAAGATCAATCTTCTACGTATCCTATAAAATAAAAGAAATAAAATTTAGAGATACAATTTTTTATCTTTTTACTTACACAATATTGTTATCATAAATAATTATGATAAATAATTAATCACAGTTGAATCGATAGTTTGTCCTTATTTCCGTGTAGGATTTCTAAGTTTGTTATTAAATACAGTTAAGTGTATCTGTAATAAAATTAGTTTGTTATTAAATACAGTAAAGTGTATTTGTAATAAAATTTTCACCCTTCTATAAATCTAACTTGTATGTTTTTATTTATTTTATGTAATAAAATAAATTTATTTTGTTAATTTTTATTTATAAAATAAATTTGTTTTGTTAATTTTTATTTTTCGTTTCATTTCATTTGCATAGAATAATAATTAGACGAAGTTTTGAGGTTTTTTTTGGGTAAGCAAACTATTTTCAGCTGAGTACTTGTGAATCTGATTTTCCTTTGATAATCTTTAACATACTTACAGATTAAAAAATATATATTGATAATCTTTAATATTAAAGATTATCAATATATATTTTTTAATCTGTAAGTATGTTAAAGATTATCAAAGGAAAATCAGATTCACAAGTACTCAGCTGAAAATCAGATTCACAAGTACTCAGCTGAATATATTAATTAATTAATTAATTAATTAATTGAAAATGAAAATTTATTAAAATTACTTTTTATATTCCTTATCATCATTCATGGGCCTTGTTTCGAAACAAACAACGATCATATCAATCTAAAGAAAAGCCAAAGGGGAAATTTTGAAACCACCATATGAGACCCATTGTAATTTAACGAGGATCATCCTAAACGTGGAAAAACACAGCCACACACTGGTGGTGGTGGTGGTGGTGGTGGTGGTGGTGGTGGTGGAACATAGTCACATATTGTAATTTTGTGGTGGTGGTGGTGGTAGTGGGATACTTTGGTTTATTGCACCTATAAATTTCTTAGTTCTTAATTTTCTGGCTTCTCGTCTTTCTTGGCGAGATTGGTATTGTAGCTTTCTTTTCTCTCTACAATCTTCTAGCTTCCTTTATCTTGCATCTTCTTCATCTCTTCTGATTCTTGGGATATTGGTGTCTTGTCTTCGGGATCTGGGAGATTTGCTTTGCTGCTAAATGAAGATTTCTTTTGCGCAGTATTCAAATCCTCATAATTGTTGATGCTAGAGGGATTGTCGAGTTCGTTTTTTTGTTGTTGGGCGGGGCTTTTCCCCTACTTGTCTTGAGGGTTATTTCTATCTTTCCTGATTTCTTGCGATTCAGAGTTTTCTGGAGAGTATTCTTCCTTGACGACAGTGTAATGTTTCTTTTGTGCTTCTTCCCACCATGTAGATCTATGATGAATTTTTCTAGCAGAATTTTTCTGGGAGACTTTTGGGCAATTTTTGGCTAGGTTGTCTGTCTCAAAGCATGATCGACATCTAAATATGACACTTTCATAGTCGAGTTTATGGTTCCATACATAGTCTTTGCTTGTTAGGATTATTTCAGTTGGGAATCTGGTATTGAAGTCCATTTCTACACACATGCATGCATAGGTGGTTCTGACATATTCCTCTGTTTTTTGGCACCTGCAGTAAAATTTCTCAATTGCATTTCCAATAATTTTTAGTAAAGAGAGATTCCAAAATACAAAAATAGACAGTTTCAGAAAACTTATATTGACTATATTGACTAAAACAAATTCATGTGCGAAGCGTATCTTTTCCAGGTAGCCGACGGAATCAATAGAAATATTTAATAAAAACTTGTTTTTATTGACAAATAATAGAAATATTTACTTAATAATTAATAAATTTAATATAAAATAATGATTTTTTATTAGACGGGTGATAAAATTATTTACTTAATAATTAATCAATTTTAAAAACGTATTTTAATATAAAATAATGATTTTAAAAACTTATTTTAATATGATGATAAAATATCTTTACACGGAACTGAGCTCGGTATAGTAAAAAATTTGCGCTTATATAAATATTAATATTTTTGTGCGCGTACAACCCCATTTAAAAACCCACTCGTGTGAAACCGCGTTGCATTACCTTCATTCACATCTCTTGATGCACCACGTGATTTTTATAATCATTTACTTTAAGTAATAGATTCCTATCATTTTTGTCATATTTTAACAAAATTTCACCCACAGTATTAAAAATAAAAGGCATTTATTATAATTATAACTAGCATATAATGAATAATTGAAATAAAAAGGAAAAACCAAAAGCCCAGAGTTTGACTCTAAAATACAATGAAGATAAACATCATATTAAAATGATGACTTTCGCAGGTATGTCGGATCCTTTTCATCCATAGCACAGTGCAAAGGATTTTTATTTTTATTTTAATTCTTTGAAAAAAAACCTAACAACCGATCATCTGCCAAGCACTATTACAGGCGATCATAAAATGCATTGGCAATAAACATTTGAAGTGTATATGTGGGTATTAGAAATTTGGGTGTACACTAAAATATTTGAAGAATATATCTAGACGGGAATAATATGTTTGGGCATATATTAGATATTATAAAAAGCTTTGAGGTGGGTAGCTAAATAATTTGTTATCCCTGTAGTTGATGAACGTATTTCTTGATTAAACACAATTAGGGAGTGATCTGTACATTACGATGAGTTTAAATGGGCTTTAACAATTGAGCTATAAATATAAAGTATTTATTTAGAATTTTAAAAATTTATGAAAAATAACAATTATATTATAAATAAATATAACACCAATGGAAAGAGATTCAACCATACGCATTGAAGAAAGAACAATAGTCAAAAACATTGCAAAGGATTAGAGAAGGAGCATTTAAAGGCTAACTTAAAATATATTAAGATTAAATAGAAGATTACACAAATAATAACATTCCTAAAATAAAAATAAGAATAATATACAAGAGTACATTTTAGTGATTGTCATAGGTAAGTATTGTTAAAGAAAATGTGTTTTTTAACTGAGGAAACATTAATTTTTAGATAAACATTTTAGTTTTATTGAATAAATAAAATATTAAAATTTATAATATTAAGATATAGAAATTACTAATACTTTCGAGTATTGCGAGGAATAACAAAGATTATATTGGAAGAATGTTATTTTGGTTATTATATATCTAAATATATTTGAGATGTTTTTAATTTATGAAGAGTTATTTATTTTATTATACATCTAAATACATTTGAGATGTTTTTAATTTATAATAGATAAAATGTTAACTATATGTGAAGATGGAAAGCACCTTACTCTCCCACTTATAAGAAATGGTAAGATATTCTTGAGGATTTGTGTAATTTAACAATAAGGGTCAAAACCATTACACCAATATACTTGATTGAAATTAACATGATGCTTGCACGAATTGAAGCTTAGCGGGAAGGAGAACAAGCATTCCTCTCAAACACCTAGATCAACCCAATTGACAAGATACCCATATATATATATATATATATATATATATATATATATATATATATATAGATATATATATATATATATTTAATGAAGATTTGAATGCTGGTGGACATAAATAATGTTTAATATTAAAGCTATATTTATTGATTTAGAAAGATCAAGTAATTGCATTGATTTCTATAATAATATAATAGACAATAATATAGTGTTTTGATTTTAATGATGATATAATGAAAATTTATTTAGAGTAATCAAGTAGTTCCATTAATGTTAACTAAGAAATAATGCAAAACAATGGGATGCATTAATTTTAATGAAGACTACAAAAAAATGAATGAGTCATATAAACATATTAAAAATATTTTTCCCACATTAAGCCCAATATGAAGCTATGACCTTGTCATCATGCCATTGTAATGCAATCAAATAGTTACATTTTCTAAGGTTTTGTTCTTTTCCTACCAACTAGTTGGCTTAAGATGGGAAATTGGGTTCAAGTATAGTTACCGGTAACCATAAAGAAATTGATTCTAAATACTTGATGAACTTAAAGGTGAGTATTTGAGATCTTGAGTAGAAATTGGATATTAAAAAAGACATTGAGGTGGGGTAGATAAATAATTTATTTCCCACTATTGTTGATGCATTTTTTTATTGCACACTATTAAAGAGTGTTTTTGTAAGGAATATTGTATTCACAATTATATTGGGAGAAATCCACATAAATTATTTATATGAGTGATCTTGTAGGCACAAACCTACATATGATATTGATCCCCTTTTTTTCTTTCTAGGAACTATCCCATAGGAGACACCAATCTCTTTTGCTGCTTTGTAGGAACCAACCTATAGGAGGCACCAATCCCCTCTATATGAACCACCCTACACGAGACAGCAATCCCCTTTGGTGGTTTCTAGGCACCAAACTATAAGAGATGTGAATTACCTATGCTATTTTATAGGCATTAGACTATATGAGACACCAATCCCCTCTATTTTTCTATATTCATCAACCTATAGGAGACAGTAATCTCATTTAGTGAAAATATTGATATATTCTACCCTACTTCACTATGTCAGGTTGATTCTTCATAATCTCTATTAGTTGCTTCATATTTCACTATGTTTTCTTGTTTATTTTTCCTTCACCAAGTATATTAATTACATATGAATTCCCTTGGTATACTTGTTGCTCCTTCCCTAACCGAATGTACTTCTCTCAAAACTTATTTATTTTGGATTCTTCTCAAGAATGAACTTGCACAACATGCCACATATCCAATTCTACAAATTTAGTGCTAAAATGTATACCATAGGTACCTAGATATCTCTTCTCTATCCCCTCTAAATTTCACCATGTGAAACATCTTAGAAAAAATGTGATATAGAAAAAATTTTGATATGACATGTTTGAAGCAGGTTTTAAGAGAATTAAGGAATGATAAATCCCTCAGATAAAATCTCCAAAATTATAGTGAAACCATACTCGAAACTTCTACCATGGGTACCTAGACATTTCTTCTCTATCCTCTCCAAATTTTGTAGTCTCAAAAATATTAGAAGGGAAGTTATAGGGAAAATCACAAGATAAAACATTTGAAGCATGGTTTAGGATCATTCAAGAACTCTAACATCCTTATCTTATATCTATAAAATTATAGTGAAACAAGGTCTGATTGGTCTACTACATATTACTTGATATATCTTCTTTGTGTCCTCCAACATTTAGAGTCTGAAACATCATAGAAAGAAATTCTTAGTTAAAAAACCAATCTAACCAATTTGAAGTATATATTATGATCATTTAGGAAGCCTAAATTCCTCTGAAATATCTCTGAAATTATACCTAACCAAGGTTTAAAATTTTAATTATAGGTATATTAATAATTTTTATTTCTATCCTCCATTTTTAAAATTCACAAACACCACAAATGAAATTTTAGAGTGAAAATACTAACATGACTTATTTGAATAATATTTTTGTGTCATTCATGAGGTCTAACTTCCTTAGAGCATATATCTGAACTTATAGAAAACCAATGTCTGAAATTTTACACATGGATACATGAATATCTTCTCTCTAGCACCTTTAAGAATAACGACCTGAGACATTCCAGAAGAAGAGTTGTACTGAAAAATCTAAGATAACTCATTAACTCCATAAATGACAATTTTGTTTCCATCTTTTCACTCCAACAATCATTGCAAAAATTATTCCTCATATCTTCTTTCTTGTATTGTGTTCAAATTCACTCATATACCTTTATTTACAGTGGTTGTACATTCAATTATGGTCTAAGTCAAGTAAAATTAGTTGGGTCGGGCTATTTGTAATTTGGTTGTGTAATCCCGCCCCAATCTTCCATATGTGCTCATTCCTATAGATTTAGAGGGATTTTCATACACTATTATAAAGATATTTGCATAGGATTTATAACCATATATTCTATAATCCATTTTGAGTTATGATATTAGAGTAAAAATTCCTTCAAAATTAGTGTATCCAAATTGGACATTAAAAGTTCAAAAACAGTTTTTCCAACAATCTTCATTTTCCAATATCTATTTTGGACAAATATAGTGTCCCCCCTACTTTTGAAAATAATGGCAAAAATATTTCCAACAATAAATTGCACGTTAAGATGATTTTTATATAAAAATTGTTCAATGTTAAGGGTACATTTGGGTTAAGGTGCATCCATTTCAATGAAGATATAATGAAAAATATTTAAAGAAATCAAGTATTAATTTAAAAAAATAAATAGTGAATAATAATTACATAATTGCATTAAATTCATTAATAATATAACATATAAAAATACGGTGCATTGATTTTAGTGATGATAAAATTAATTTATTCAAATTAAGTAAATTAATTTTAACAATAACATAATTCAAAAAAACTGCATTAATTTTAATTAATACTATATAAAACTAACCAACCATAGAAATCTAACAAGACCTGACATTTAGTTTAATCATTAAAATTTTAAAAACTAGTTCCCACATTTTAACAAGAGCTACATAGGCCTAGTTTCAATATAGTTAAATTAAAGTGTACCAAATCAAATAAAAAAATGTGTTCTAAAGCTAACTATTTAAGATATTTTTAAAATATAATAGAAATGATAATAATATATTATTATTATATATAAAAATGTAGAATATGAAATGTATGGTTAGAAGGTTGCTGAATTGCTATGCTATGAATCCAAAAAAAAAAAATTCTTCCAATAGGTGAATGGATTCCAAGCGTTTATTCTCTAATATTAATTGATCTACATGAAGATGTAAAAAATTATCACCAAAAAAACATATATAACAATGTAGATGCAAATAAGATAATAACATTTCTAGAAAACAATACCGCAAGGATACATAATCATTTTATAAGCAATTAAAACATTCTTCTTATTAATTTAATTACCAAATATATTGCAAAAAGATATTTTTAAAATATAATAGAAATGATAATAATATATTATTATTATATATAAAAATGTAGAATATTTGATTCATCCACTAAGGGGATTGAAATGTATGGTTAGAAGGTTGCTGAATTGCTATGCTATGAATCCAAAAAAAAAAAATTCTTCCAATAGGTGAATGGATTCCAAGCGTTTATTCTCTAATATTAATTGATCTACATGAAGATGTAAAATATTATCACCAAAAAAACATATATAACAATGTAGATCCAAATAAGATAATAACATTTCTAGAAAACAATACCGCAAGGATACATAATCATTTTATAAGCAATTAAAACATTCTTCTTATTAATTTAATTACCAAATATATTGCAAAAAAATAAAATATTTTATTAGATATCATAATTACTCTAATATTCTTCCCTTTTTAAGTTTTAAATGTTTCCTTCTTTTTTGTGTTGCATGTTGCCAAGGAAAGAGTTCCTTTTCTCTTGGTTTCCAAATCAATGAGATGTTCAAAGTCACATCTGCCTTTCTTGGTTTCCCATAAATCTTAGAATACCTTCCTAAGCTCTCTCATGCTAATTATATTCATAAAAACATAATAAGTATAGCACAAAACTATCAAATCCAAAAATAGCATTTCCTTCTAAAGAAAGGGATATCACGTGACATTGATGAACAAGAATGGTTGCAAGGCAACCAGTCCCTGCCTCATGAGAGAGTTGAAAAAGAAAAAGTGTCAACTCTAGTTCTAGCTATAGTTGTAACCAAATAACACAATGTTTCTCCCATTTATAAGACATATTTTAAGATTATTAAAGGAACAACATGTAACTTCTGTTTTTTTCCCTTTTACTTTTTAAATGTTCTGAAAAAATCTTTTTTAAATTTTCTGAAACATTAATAATTGTAAATCATATAAGCAGAAATGGAATAGAAAATACTGTAAGGAAGAGAATATTTAGATATGTAATTAATGGCAAATTTCTTGCAAAAACAAAACCCTAATGAAAATCTAAAGAAGAGAATATTTTCATAAGTAATTGACCACAACCGATGGACTCTTTGCAATATTAAAAGCCCCAATATACTTGCTAGTAAATGATAAGCCATTGTAGAGAGGCATTCCATTAGCAAAAATGAAAGAAAATCGGAAATCGGTAACTAGTTGCACAGAGCTTGCTCGAAAGAGAGGGAGAGAAAATGGGCCCTAAATAATGTTTAAGTATACATATAGAAACACAAGAAAAAAAAGAGACACGCCCTGAGAGGAAATAGGACCCCTCAATGTTAAAATTGCACTCAGCAAAAATTTACATAGGTAACACAGTTGAAAAAAAAGAGAAAGTATCTTTTTATTATGCTTAAATGAAATTCAAAATAATAGTACACATCTTCCCAACCATTGAGGGTTATATGTTTGACATAAATAATAATGAACTTTTACAGCCTGAGAAAGAGGCGGACCCCTAACTGATATGGAGAATTTTATGGGTTAGATCTATTAAGCCTATACATATACCTAGATTTTGTATAAGGAAAGAAATCAAATATAAAATAACCTACAATAGTTCATAACCTTGAATTTCATACAAAAATCTCTTCTTGAAAGAGAGAATGAATGTAAAAAGATGGTAACATTATCAGTATGAATATAGGAAAACATACCCCACAAACCGAAAGGAGCAATCATAGCACAAATTAGTGAACCCTAACACAGTGTAAAAAGTTGTGAGTGGTGGAGGAATCTTGCATCGAGAAAAGCATTGAGAGTTTATGGGGTAAGTACCTGCAAAAATATGGAAAGCCCCATAAGAACTGAATGAAAAAAAACAAGATGATGACAAGCAAAAAAAAATCCAGTAACTAGAAGGGTTATAACTAGTAAGAAGTTATACTTGTTAGGAAACCCTGCCATGGTCTAATATTCTTTCCTGGAACCAAAAATTCTCAATAGTCAGTGCGATAACATAGGATCTAGTACCCAACGAATAAAACCCAATAACCATAGTTACCATTTACCAGGTGGGTAATGCTGCCTCTTAGAAAACCAATGTTTACTCGAATGCTCCATGTTGGTCTATAAAATACACATTTTAGCGTATTGAAAATAAAGGAAAAAAATTTCACAAAAGGATGTTGAAAATGAGGGGAATACATCAATGTAAGGTTAAAACCTAGAAATAAAAATAAAAAATAAAAAATGGAGAGAAAAATGTACACACGTGCCAAACCACACAAAATAAAAATAAGAAAATTCCTGAGCGTTGATCAATACCCTAGTATGCAAGGACCGTTGATGTTCAACATCTCAAATTCACAAATAATGAGGAGAAATCCAAGAGGTACTGAAAACCATCAAATGGCATACAATTGGTGAGGATCTAGATTCATCAAAAAGCCTGGCTACATAAAAATATGTAAGCTAAACATGGCAATAAATAATATAGCATTGTATCATTCTTATACCATAGTCGGAAGCCATTATAATTTTTCATAAGTCATTATTTTTAGCCTTGCGTAGGTGGAAAAAAAGGAAAGTATGTATAGCATATAAAATAAAAAATTTAAAGGAAAACTCGATGACCATGTGGGCCCTCCCTTGAGGGCAACGTGCCTCACCTCCTTCTGCATGCAGGGGGCTAAACTAAGCCACCTAACACTATATCATGCTAGAAAAGACAAAGTCGATCAATAAAAGATGAAAAAATTCGGAAAACTTATCAGGTGTATGTAATGTGTTAATACTCCATGGTGCAAAGTTGTTATCCACAGTAATGATCATCATCGAATACCCACACGAGTTGCTTGGAAGGGTGTTGAGAGCAGTTGCTGTAGCTAAGTGATTTTCCATTTTAATTAATAACCAGCGACAAGGAAGCAAGCATAGACACGGGTAGCCGTGGAGATACAGTAGGAATTTCATATTTTCCAACAGTTTCATTTGAACCAGAACCACCATAAGCATACCTGGTTGACCTATCAACATAGAATCTGGAGCGAGTAGTTCCAAATTGAACTGAAATGAAAGGTGTATAATGCCAGGACCTTACCTTCACTATGCCCTTTGAGGGGAAGAAAGAAAGGGTCGGGTCCTTAAATAAAGAGGGTTCTTTATTTTTCGCTCTGCTCAGGATTTGAGGGGGGAAATGATTAGAAACTGTACATTAATACAAGCACACCTAAACTATGCATTATTAGAAAGAAAGACCTCTGTTGTTGGGACAGGAGAGCAGGAGAAGGATAATTAAGTGATAAGACGGTTGGAGGCTTTAAATTATGCAAAAGGATTTATGGAGCTTCTAGAGCAACTTTCTACCAATGAACAAGTCGTCACAGAAGAGAAATTCCTTGATAGACTCCGGGATGTGGAGAATCTGGGCGATGACCACTTCATCTCCGTGATAGAAGATGCCAACAATGGTCGAATAGTGGAAGGGCTATGTGCTTATTTGCTGAAATGTTCTGGGGTTATTTCTCCCCAACGATCTGACGGCACCCAATGTTGTAATTAAGCTGAATTGGCACCCGAAATATGTAAGAGGTAAGCCTGCCATCTCTATGTACTAGGGTCTATAAATAAAGCGAGGAGTAATATGAAACTAAATTTATATTATTCATGGTATGCTGAATCCATTGTTCTATGGATTTTATTAGCATGAATGCCTGTAATACAGCAGTATGCTCACGGCAGTACGACTGCACTCTAGGCCGTATTTAACACCTTAATACGGAAATGCCAAAAACCTGCACAAGGTGGGCTCCTAACTACCCACGGGATAATCCCATCGGCTCTTCTACCTCAAATATAAGCTTCTGGAATGTCGATCGATTAGTTAGTTATGCAGAGGATATAATTTCATTCATACTTCAGGAACAAATGATAGGGAGATATATATTGACCTTACAAGATGAGAAATAAAAGAGAACGGGGATGTCAGTCCCCTGCTGGGACTCGTGCTAGTGTAGCTGGTGGGGGCTTGCTCTATCTCAGCGCTGAGTGGGGAGGCTATTTCCCATAAAGCCGTAGTGACAGAAAGAGAGGGAAGGATATGTTGCTGAGATTGCCCAGCCTGAATATTGTTGAGATTGCCCAGCCTGAATATTCCTCATGCAAAGCAAGCACAGAAGCACAGAAGCACGAGCTGCTTTGCCCACCTACAAAATAAAAGGAAACCCTGTAGGTGTAGACCAGGTAATGGAGGAGTTTCATCCACTACAAAGTTATAGTTCCATACACATGCTCATTGTTCGCACAAAATGTTGCCTGTTGGCACAAATCAAATTCGGAGAACAAAGTTGGGCAAGAACAAAGCCACTGAAGGAAAAGGGTAGGGTTTTTGAGCATCTGCATGGCTCTATAGATGTATACATGGCAGTTGTGAAAAGTTTTCGTAGGTGGCAGCCGAGGAAAGAAGCTCTCACAGCTTTTTCACAAGTGGCAACGGTGATAGACCTCACCCATCCTTTGGTAACCTATTGAATAAGCCCCTTGCAAACTAAAATTTCATGCCACGAACTAATGCCAGTGTTAATTTGTCTTTTGAAAATTTTAAGGAAACTGTATGACTTTTATAGCCTCATCCCCACCTTAATAGGCTCTTCGCCTCGCGAAGAGGCCAATAAGATGAAAATGAATCTTATTGGTTGTACACAAAAATGTTAAAAATGTTTTTATTTCATAGGTTGATCCATTTTATTTCATAAATTTACAACAACAATCTTTAGGTTAACTAAAAATACACTAATTCTAAGATAAAAGCTTGATTACTATAGTCGTTTGCCGCAGGCTGCAGAAACTAATAAGAAAGAAGTGAGCAAATGTTACTGCATCTAGGCAATCATATTGCAACCTAGTACAAAGAACAAATTCTCCCCAAAATGCAATAATTTTGATAACTACATTCTAGCAACAAATACCTTCCTAAACTCGCTTTTGTTGAGATTGTACACCAAAGCATAGCAAGTAAACAAAAAAATTCCACCCTGAAAATGACAAATTTTCCCAAACATAGAGGTATCAAATAAAACAAAAAAAAAAGCAAAAATTTATCCAAAATCATAGAGCCTAGAGATTCAACACTGAGACATCAAATATTATCCCACACCATTTAAACGAAGTTTAAATTTATTGTCTTCCTGTGAAGAAAAGAACATCCCAAAATGCTTCTTTCCAAGCATGGGAAGAGAAAAAAAGAGACGAAAGTAAAAAAGTTACAAATGAAGGAGGGAAGTTTATAAATCATATCGAACCTTTTAAGAATAGGCTTTCCATTTTTGAAGTCCTCTATGGAAGATTCAATTAGTGATAAATAGAAAAATTCCTATTAAAATTCTCTTTTCTTGGTCCACCTCATCAACCCTAATTTGTCATTGTGTCATCCCTCAAATTCTAACTCCAAAACATCGAAGTAGGTATGGACATATTTTCCACACAGTGCTTATAGACCTGATTCCATGTGAACCTCCGTGACCACATGGAATATGATCTTTACCACGATGAATTTCATCATATTGATGAGTGAAACCATAGATAACCACCACTTTTGTTGGCTTTAACGTACATGCATATGTGCTCGAGTGGTTGTATAAATTCCACTCCAATAATAAATATTGTGATCTTTGCATCTTGTTCGGTCCATGGTGATGCCAATTGACTCCTCTAGCCCTTTTTAATTTGAAATGTGTCGTTGTTGTCCATATGCATGGAAGGGTACCAAATGAGGAGTTATCCATTATTTTTAGTTCTGTGCGGGCTAATAAAACATCTCGATCACTAAAAAATCAGGCAATTGATTATGTTATGTGAAAATCTACCGCCATTCATATTCTTCATCACAGAGATATTTTGATGCATGCTAACGAATGGTTTGAAAATAACACAATTAGCTTTGAAAATAAAACAATGCGTTGTGAGAGTTCTTGGTAGATATATTTTAATTTTTGAGTAATTTTATTAAAAAGTTTAATTAGAAAGATAAATTTTGTATGATTGACCAAAAAAATGTTTAAGTTTAAGAAGGTATACATATTCTATTCCATTTAGTTTTGAATTTTTGATTTTTTAGGAAGAAACACATGGTCTTAACCATTAAGCCCACTCAAATTATATATAATTATCACCTAACAGACTTCATTACTCATAAAGTAATTCTATCTTTACAAAAAAAAATATTAACTTTAAAAAATGTTAGAAAAATAAAAACTATATAATCATTATAAAAACTTGTCTGGTTCATATTGACGTTAAAAGAAAATTAGTAAAAAAAAATTATATGTTTTTTATATTAACTTTAAATTTAAGTAAAATAAACAAATATACTATAATATAATTAGTTTTTATAAATTTAAAAAATATTAACTTTAAATTTCGATATGTTTTTTATATTAACTTTAAATTTAAGTAAAATAAACAAATATACTATAATATAATTAGTTTTTATAAATTTAAAAAATATTAACTTTAAATTTCGATAGAATAAACAAATATATTACGATATGATTAGTTTTCATAAATTTGAAAAATATAAATTTTCTAAATTAAAATTAATACTTAATTCATAATAAAAAAAATTAATACTTCTTTTTATTTATATTTTTAAAAATATTAATCTTTTACCTATGCTCTAAAATGAAAGAAATAAAATTTACAGATATAATTTTTTATCTTTTAACTTACTCAATATTGTTATTATACGTAATTAATCACAGTTTAATGAATAGTTTGTCCTTATTTCCGTGCAGGATTTCTAACTTTGTTATTAAATACAGTTAAAGTGTATTGTAATAAACTTTTCGCTTTTCTCTGAATATAACTTATATGTTTTTATTTATTTTATATTGTAAAATAAATTTAAATTGTTAATTTTATTTGTCGTTTCATTTCATTTGCATAGAATAATGATTAGACGAAGTTATGAGGTTTTTTTTGGGTAACCAAACTTTTTTCAGCTTAGTACTGATAAATTTGACTTTCCTTCCATTCAGAGAACTTGATAATCTTTAATATATTTAATAATTAATATATATAGTATGAAAATGCTATTAAAATTAATTTTTCTATGACCTATCATCATTCATGGGCATTGTTTCCCAAACAAACAACTATCATATCAATCCAACGAAAGTCCAAGGGTGAATTTTGAAACCACCATATGGGACACATTGTAATTTAACGAGGATCATACCAAACGTGGAAAAACGAAGCCACGCACTGTAATTTTCCCATTGAATTTTGACGGAATCCTATAAAATAAAATTATATTGACTAAAACGAATTCAAACAAATCATGTGCCAAGCGTATCATTTCAATATTAGCCAACGGAATCAATAGAAATTATTTAATTGTTTTTATTAAGAAATAATAAATTTATTTTAACCGAAAGATTTGATAATAAATTTATTTACTTAATAATTAATAAATTTTAAAAACGTATTTTAATATAAAATAATGATTTCTTATTTGACGGGTGATAAGAAACTGTATTGAGAATTGACACGTTATTTGCACAGAAAATTATTTACTTAATAATTAATCAATTTAAAGAACGTATTTTAATATAATGATAAAATATGTTAACCTGGGTATAGTAAAAAAAGGTTGCGCATATATAAAATATTAATATTTTTGTGCACGTGCAACACCATTTAAAAATGCACTCGTGTGAAACAGCGTTGAATTGCTTTCATTCACACTCTTTTTTTTTAAATTATTGTAAGAAAATTTCATTAACATTATTAAAAATGAAAGACTATTTTCATTCATTCTTTTTTTATTTTATTATTGTAACAAAATTTTATTAATATTATTAAAAATAAAAGATTTTTTTATACAGTTTGAGTGAGGTTAATGGTTAAAAGTATGTGTTTTTTTTTTTTAAATCAGAAATACAAAATAAAAAGAAATGATTCTGTTATTTTACAAACAAGAAAATCTCATACACTAATTAATGAAGATAAACATCATAAATTAAAACCATACACTGATTAATGAAGATAAACATCATATTAAAAACCAAAAACCATAGTTTGAATAGAAAATACAATGAAGATAAACTTCATATTAAAATGTTGAATCACAGATATTTCGGAGCCTTTTCATACGTATCACAGTGCAAAGGATTGGCACTGCACTATTTGTCACGTCTATAAGAAACTTACAAAAAAAAGCGAAAGAAATTTAGCCTTTTCATACATATCATAGTGCAAAGGATCTTTGCCAACCGATCATCTGCGAGGCACTGCACTATTTGTCACGTCTATAAGAAACTTACCCAAAAAAACAAAAGAAATTTAATTATATACCTACACTATTTACCATACAACCACCATACACATTTGAAGTCTTATTAATATATTATATCCTTACCAATGTTACGCCACATACTTCAATTCATATATGTTACAACATAGAAATATGTGTGTGTGCGCGCAGTGACATATTTTATTTATTAGTTACTAATTCGAGTATCATTTCATTTGTATTTAGGATTCTGTTGAATATATTATATGGTTTATGTTTTATTATCATATAGATTACATGCCACACATGAGTGTGATAATTAATTGTGCATGATAATCCAAGACTTTATACTTGTGTATTTGATTAATATTATGAATGTCTGTATGCCTTGTATCTGGAGTCCTTTGGCTATTTCTACATAGGTTGGTTGGCAGCTGTCTCGCACCGATATCTCCATCAGGGACTCGACATCGTTAATCCTTGTAACCTAAACCAAACGGTCATGAGGAAGTTAGGGGTGGTTAGGGAACCACCCACCCCATGCCTTGCCATATGGCCCATTCTTTGTTGTCGCTCGAATCCGTTCATCTCTGTAAATTTTCTTTGAGACTGAGATAGTTCCACATGTCCCGAATGGGCGCTTCAGGTGATGGCTCTTTCACCCTGCTGCAGGTATTAGATCGTCACCAACGGGTTCATAATTAACAATTTCCCAAGCACAATGTTTATATTGTTTTCGTTTTAATGTCAGGGGTTTGGTTGTTCTTCCTAACTGTATTTTTTTTTTTGGTTTACGATGATTGTCTCCTCCTTCTGTGTGATATGCTAAACTACTCCATGATACATGTATACCACTGCTATTTGATTTACCAATTACAGATTGGGGTTTTTAAAGTTTTTGGTTTGATAGTTAACCCTGATAAGGGTATATCGGATGGAGTTTTTTTCATTTCTCAGCTTACCTTGTTCATGGAAATTGCAACCAAACATTTCAATTTGGGTTTCTTCTTCATTCTGGTTTAAGGATGCAAGTCGCGCTAACATTTTCCCGCCCTGTGTAGGTAACACTATCGTGACCCTTCATTTTTTTCTTCCTTCAATTCTGGTTGGCATTTAAGTATTTTTCTCCCATATGTTTTCTTGGTTAGTTCCTAATCCCTCTTCTATGTTTTAACCCCTACTATGCTTTCCTTTTGGTCGTAGGTCTGGCTTAAGCTAAAAACACATGGGTTATTCGGGTTCAACATTATACTTCCAAGGGGGCCATACATGTATGCCCCCTGCAAATACACTGAGCGTCCTTCCTTTGCTTGCCTTATCTTAGTTGTTAAGGGTTATACCATGTATGTGTATAGGTGTGGCATATGGCCACGACTACTCCTTGCATGCAAGGGATTTATGAGTCCTAGAACTCGTTAAAGGGTTTTGGCATAGTGATACTTTTGTTTCAGACTAGCTTGAATAGTCGTGTCTTCCTATTCTCAAAAGTTTAAAGAACTATTCTTCTCGGGTCTGAATGCCTTTGTGCCATGTACTTATTTCTAAGCTCATGTCGTTATACTTGTTTTTCATTATTAAATTTAGAGTTAGTCCTCTGTGATTCCGCACATAACTTATGGAAGAGATTATAGGTTTAATATTTATTTTCTTTTGTCTTGTACTCAATGTATAATTCTTACTATGAACGGGAATTTCATGTGTATGTCTGGCTTTTTCCTCCATCTGAGTTTTTTATGATTAGATAAGAAATTTGGGTCTTTTGCATACATGAAGTGTTCGACTATATGACAATGAATTCTGTTGTTCTTTTAATTGTCTACCTAATTGTATAACTTCATGTATAAGTTGTAATTTTGTTAGTTTATTTCGACATTTGGTATTTAAAAATAATTTCCGCGACGCATTTCTTCTGAGCTTATTATTATTTTTTTCTACAGATATCTCCAGTTGAAATGGTCAAAGGACCGTGACCCCTGCCCTCTCACCACAGGGCTCAGCTATAAACCTCCGAGCCTTAACATTTATATTTATAGTTTATTTTTTTACCCATAATCTACAATATTTATGGTTTCTTTATTTAATGAGTGAGTCTTTGATAGTGTAAGCACATTATTTATATTACATGTAGTAAGTAGGTACCATTTTATTTACATAGTTTCTATCTATGTCATGTAGGATCTATTTTTGTACAACATTTGAGTTTGTAGCAATCTGTAATATTTTCCATTGGCATGACACATAATAAATTATATTTTCTAAATATCCTTGTTCCAGTTTTCCTGGTTATTCAAATTTCACTTTCAAACTCTGCCTTCTGACGTTAAGAAATTGGAGTTCTATGTACTATTCAATCCAAACTGAAATGAATAAATAATAGAATAGTGGAACTAAGTTATACACACACTTATTTCTCGTTTCTATCACTTGAAATGTAATAAAAACAGACAAAAATACTTAACTTTGTATTTTCCTTTCAGATAATTGATGGTTACACCCAACCTTCATAGAGGCAATCACATCCTCTTCTCCCCTTGTGCTCTGCACCAGAGCCTTAGGTAGTAGATAATTTTATTAGAAGGCTAGAGGACCTCAATCCAGCCTATACTTACCTTGGGTTTCAAAGCTCCATTTGTATCCTACCAACTCTGGAGAACTCTTTGCAACATACTATTGTTAACCCTCATATTTATTTCTGAACAGAACCCTTTCCCCTACTCGGGATTTCCTTTTTATCCTCTTAGGGAAGGTAACTGTCAGAACCTGCCTCTACCTTTCTACTCTGGAATCCTGCAATTATTTTACCATTCATTTAATCCATTTTACAGGATAATTTATCAATTTTATTTATGAAATAAACTCAAATATTACTAATGAATAACCATATTCATTAATTCTCTTTTAATAATTCAAATGTATTTGTAAAAAATTTTCAACCATAATTAAAATAAAACGGGGTGTTACATCTTCCCCCACTAGGGTAAACATCATCCTCGATGTTACTTTATCATTGAAATAATTCCAGGATATTCCTCACAAACAAAGTTTTCATCCTCCCAAGTAGCCTCCTCTGCGATAAAGTGCTTCCATTGCACCTTAACTTGGGGGATGACTCACCTCCAGAGCGTTATTTCTCTCTAATCAAGAATATGCTGAGGTTCTACCAGAAACTCGACGTTTGGTTCTACCTAAAAACAACAAATTTTATAACTAATTTAATTAAGAACCTTTCACATTTGCAAACTGTAATGTAATCGTAACTTACATGTATACTCTGCCAGTGTATCACATGTTTACGGTCATGTAAGTATCGCTTCAACAGAGATATATGGAACACATTATACACCAATATAATACTAGACAGAGCCAGTAAATAAGCCACTGGCCCTATCCGTTCCCAAATTTGGAATGGTCCACAATACCTGAGAGCGAATTTGGCAAAGGTATTCCACCTTAAAGTATTCTTGTTTGGTTTAATTCTAACATATACGTGGTCACCCACCACAAATTCCCGAAAAGGTCTCTTTTAGTCTGCATATATATTTTTCCTTTCTTGAGCTACTTTTAAGTTATGTCTAATCTTTCTTACCTCACGCTCCATTTCCTCTTGCACACCTGGTCGAAGCATCATTTTAATTTCCGGACTGCTCCAATTTATGGGGGTCTGGCATTGTCTTTCATACAATGCTTCAAAAGGACTCATCTTGAGGGATTCTTGATATCCGTTATTATAAGAGAATTCGACTAGATGTAGATACTCCTCCTACTTTGTGGGTTGTTGCATTACATACATGCAAAAAATATCTTGCAATATTTGATTCAACCTCTTCGTCTTCCCATCCATTTGAGGATGATAAGAAGTAGTAAATTGGATTTGTGTTCCCAAACCAATGAATAATGTCTTCGAGAAAGCTGGTGTAAACTTTACATCTCAATCTAAGATGACAATTCTTGGAATACCGTGCAGTCTAAATATTTCTCTCATGAATATATCAGAAATTTGTAGGGTCTTGTAACTTTACTGCACAGGTATAAAATGAGCTACCATGCTGAGCCTACCTACCAGCACCATGATTCAATCATTGTGTCTTTTTTTTCTTGGTAACCTTTTGATGAAATCAAGTGAAATGAATTTCCATTTCCATTCTAGTACAGGGATAGGTTGAAGCAATCCCGTTGTATGTTGGTGCTCCACCTTGACTTACTGACACACCAAACATTTGGTCAGGTATTCAACAATATTTCCTAATTGTTGTTAACATCTATTGATATCCAGGATGTCCTGCATATGAAATACAATGATATTCATCCAAAATTAGCCCCTTTAAGTTCATCTAATTTGGAATACATATATTCCTTCGAAATAACAAGAGCTTTTTTATTATTAATTTCCTTATCCAATTTCCTTCCTTGCCTTTCAGCCTCTCTTTCTTGCTGATAGGAATTGATATTCGGGGTCCCTCCTTGTTGCCCCCATAATCTGCTCCTAGAACTTAGATTCAACCTAGTTAAAATAAATATCATATATGAGATGTAATTTTTCACTTAAAGCATAAGAAACACAATTCTACTTACCTTTTACATGTTGAATTTCAAAATCAAATTCACTTAGGAACGCATTCCATCTTTCTTGGCAGGAATTTAAATCAGATTGTTTAAAATAACTAGTCAAACTACTATGGTCATTTCTTAGCACAAACCTTTTTCCCAGAAAGTAATGTCTCCAAACTCGAAGGGTGTGTACTACTGCAGTTAACTCTAAACCATAGGTAGAGTACCTCTGCTCATGATCCTTTAATTTTATAGAATCATATGTTATGAACTTAGCTTCTTGGGCCAATACTGCTCCCACCCCTTCCTTGCAGGTGTCAGTGCAGACTTTGAATTCCTTGCATAGATCTACTACTTTTAGTACAGGGGTAGTAGTTAGTAGTTCTGTTAATCTTTCAAAACTTCTTTGACATTCTTTAGTCCACTTAAGGACACATCCCTTCCGCTATAAGGAGGTAATGGGAAGGGATATCTTAGAGAAGTCATCAATGGATCGTCGATAATAACCAGCTAAGCCCATGAATGAACGTATGTCTGCTACATTTATGGGAACCCTCCATTCCACAATCATTGTTATCTTTTCGGGGTCTACAGAATTCCCCTCAAGAGATATTATGTGGCCTAGATATTGGATATGTTCTTTGTAGAAGTCACATTTAGTAAATTTGGCGTAGAGCTAGTGTTCCCGTAACATTTTTAGCACCAAGCGTAAGTGTCTATGTGTTCTTCCATATTCTTAGAATAAATCAATATATCATCGATGAATATTAAAATAAATTTATCCAAAAAATGGGTGAAAGATACCATGCATCAAGCTCATGAAATTTTTTGGTGCATTGGTTAACCCAAATGTTAACACAACAAATTCATAAGGTCTGTACTAGGTACGAAAGTTGTTTTGGATATGTCCTCATCCTTAATCCGTATCTAATGATACCCCTATCTCAAATCAATTTTGGAAAATATCGTTGCTCCCTTCACCTGATCAAAGAGGTCATCTAAACGTGGCAATGGGTACTTGTTTTTGACAATTAATTTATTGAGTTGTCGGTAACCCATACACATCCGCATAGTACAATCCTTCTTCTTAACAAACAACACTGGTGCTCCCCAAGGGGAAACACATGGCCGAATATATCCTTTGTCCATTAGTTCTTGTAGCTACATTTTTAATTCTATCAATTCAGACACACTGATTCTGTATGGTTCTCATGACACAAGCATTGCCCCAAGTATTAGCTCTATAGTAAAGTCAATGTCTCATTTCGTGGGTAATCCTAGAATATTTTCAGGGAACACATCCATCAATTCTTGGAAAACTAGAATATTTTCCATCATAAGGTTCTTATCCTTGGATTTATAGAACCCCACCTAAATTCCATAGAGTTTCCACCCCTTTATAATTTATTTACCCAGCTGGGATGCAGTAATGGGGTACAATTGAAGTGGATTCTTAAACCTGTGCAATTCGTAACATGTACCATCTTCTGCTTTAAAATGTATGACTTCATCCTTGCAATCAACTAATGACTAGTGTCTCTTTAACTAGTCATATGCCAATAAAATATCATAGGAGCCAAAAGGTAGAATATTTAGTTCTACAATTATGTGTTATTATCCTATATTCATATTACAATTTGAAATTTTGGCATTAACTTGTATCTTTTCTAAAGTAGCCAATTGTACCAGCCATGGAATTTTAAATTTCTGACATTGCAGTTTATAGTTTTCGACTACACGGGGAGTTATAGAACCTAAATTGGCACTAGGATCAACCAAAATGGAAACATATTGGGTTTCTAGCTTACCCTCTAGTTTTATCATAGTTGGCAGGAAATCTGCTTGTCGATCCTCTAGTGCAGCATTGATTCTTGATATGTTTCGCATGACAATCCCCAATGTAGATGCCTCTTGCAGATTGGTTGTTACTTCATTTCTTCCTCGATGAGGATAGTTCTAAAAATAATGTGTCGCACCACATCCCCAACATTGAAATGGTGGATTTTGGGACTGACCAAGGTCTCGCTTGCTGGAAGCCTCAGTATGTCATTCTTCAGCTTCCCATTTTGGATTTTGCTCATTTTTCCCAAATTTCTTATTTTCTTAATTTATCGCGGAATTTTTATAATTTCCTGGTCTGTTGTTTTTAAAATTTGAGGGGCGTTTCTTCCCTTTATTTTGTGGCCAATTTTTGCCAATTTCACCCTTTGCCTTGGACTGTTGATAGCACATCAGTGTTTTTCTTTTACCTCATCCATAGTTTTTTGGTTCAGAAACTCGATCCTTTCTTCATGTGAGCAGTAAAAATACTTAAGAACCATTGTACCTTTGCCTTTTTCTCTCTCAAATATGGTATGTATCTTAACAAAGAGGTAAATTTAGTGATGAACTCATCCATAGACAATTGACCCAACTTTAAATCATGAAACTCTCGATATTTTTCATCATAAAACCGTTCAGTTAAGTACTTGTCCTTTAAATATTGTTGTAACTCATCCCAAGTCACATTCTTGTCTTCAATTCCATGCACATGTTTCACCTCTTCCCACCATAGTATAGCCTTTTTCCGTAATTGATAAATAGCTAAGTGAGCCTTGAGTTTGTTGCAATACTCATAAACTTGGAAATACTTATTCATATTAATTATCCAAGCTTCCTCCACTTCTTCAGCCTCTCCATCGAATGTAGGAGGCTTAATTTTCTGGAACTCATCCTGTAATTCTACTTTCTACTTATTCATATCTTTCTGATATGAAACATTACCAGGTTCAACTTCATTATAATTTCTACTCTTGTTACTTTGCTGGGTACGACTCCCTTCTAGGTTGTCATGAACTTGCTGTTGTTTCTCTCCTTATCCATGGGTGTCCTTCTCTAGACTAAGTTATGGAGTATGACTGTTCTTCTTATTGGAGAAACACTTAAGTATCCTTTCTTATTCTCTGATCAACCTTTCATTATCACACCTCATACCCGAATCATCCCTATACGAGGTTGTTGCACCGTATCTAACATAATGTTCATCTAACATTTTTATTCTTCCAGCAATCTACTAGTTTTTTGGTTTTGGTCCCAGCTTAATTGCACCCACATTTCTGAGTTGACCTTAGTATTTGACAGGGGATGGGCTTCCCTTATAGTTCTTAGCGTCTGGTGACTGGACCCTCTCCTCATTATAACTTCTTACCAACCTTCCTATCACTGTGCATAATTTCAAAACACGAAACAAAAATTAAAACACCCAAGTTATCTCAATGGACCATTTGGCCCCAACGTGTAACCATTCTTTGATACCACTTGTAACAACTATAATAAACTTACCATAAAAAAATAATAATATATACCTACACTATTTACCATACAACCACCATACACATTTGAATTCCTATTAATATATTATATCCTTACCAATGTTACACTGCATACTTCAATTAATATATGCTACAACATAGAAATATATATGTGTGTGTGTGCGCGCACATAGATATTTTATTTATTGGTTACTCATTCGAGTATCATTTCATTTATACTTAGGATTTTGTTGAATATATCTATATGGTTTATGTTTGATTATCATATATATTACATGCGGGACATGAGTGTGATAATTACTCATGCATGATAATCCAGTACTTTATACTTGTGGATTTGATTAATATTATGAACGTATGTCTGCCTCGTATTTGGAGTCCTGCGGATATCTGTCACATAGGTTCACTGGCAGTTGTCCCACACCAATATCTCCATCAAGGATTGGACACCATTGATCTTTGTAACCTAAACCAGATGGTCATGAGGAAGGTAGGAGTGGTTGGGGAACCACCCACCCCATGCCTCGCGATCCGGCTCAATCTTCGTTGCCTCTCGAATCTGTTCAGCTCTACAAATTCATTCTGAGACTAAGATAGTTCTACAAGTCTCGAATGGGTGCTTGAGGTGATGTCTTGTTCACCCTGCTACAAGTATTATCTCTTCACCGACGGGTTCATACTTAAACTTTCCTGAGCACAATGTTTATACTATTTTCATTTTAATGCCAGGGGTTCGGTCATTCTTCCTTACTATATTTTTTTTTTTTTATAGTGAATGTCTCCTCCTTGTGTGTGATATGTTGAACTACTACATGATACAAGTATACCTCTGCTATTCGATTTACCAATTACAGCTTGGGGTTTTTAGAATTTTTGGTTCGATGACAAACCCTAATAAGGGTATATAGGTTTGATTTTTTCTTTCTCAACTTACCTTATTCATGGAAATTGCAACCAAACATTTCAATTTGGGCTGATTCTTCACTCTGGTTTAAGGATGCCAGTCTGGCCAACACTTGCCTAACTTGTGCAGATAACACTATCATGACCCTTCATGTTTTTCATCCTTCAATTCTGGTTGGAATTTAAGTATTTTTTTCCCATATGTGTTCTGGGTTAGATCCTAAGCCCTATTATATGTTTTAACCCCTACTGTGCATTCCTTTTGGGCATAGATCTCGCTTAATCCAGAAACACATGGGTTATTCGAGTTCGACATTATACTTCCAAGGCAACCATAAATGTATGACCCCTACAAACCCACTAATCGTCCTTCCTTTTTTCATTTTATCTTAGTTGCTGAGGTTTATACCCTCTATTTGTACATGTGCGGCATCTGGCCATGGCTACTCCTTTCATGCAAGGTATATCTGAGTCCCAAAACTCGTTAAAGGGTTTTGGCATAGTAATACTTTTTGTTTCAAACTAGATTGAATAATTATGTATTCATGTTATTAGTAGTTTAAATAATTTTTCCTCTCTGGTCTGAAGGCCTTTGCGCCATGTAATTATTGTTAAGCTAGGGTCGATATACTTGTTTTTCATTATTAAATTCGGAGTTAGTACTCTATGATTCTGCACAGAAATTATGGAAGATATTAGAGTTTTAATGTTTATCTTCTTCTCTCCAGTGCTCAATGTATAATTATTACAGTGAATTTTAATTTCATGTGTATATCTAGCTTTTTCCTCCACCTGAGGGTTTTAGGACTAGATAAGAAATTTGGATCTTCTGCATACACGAAGTGTTCGGCTATATGAAAATGCGCTATGTTGTTCTTTTAATTATCTACCGAATTGTATAGCTTCAGATATAAGTCTTAATTCTTGTAGTTTCTTTTGACAGTTGGTATTTAAAAATAATTTCTACAACATGTTTCTTGTCAATTTATTATTATTGTGTGCTACAGATATCTTTTGTTGAAATGGCGAAAGGACCATGACCCCTTCCCTGTCACCACGAGGCTCGGCTCTAAGCCTCTGAGCCTTAACATTCTAAATTTATAGTTATTTTTTTTACCCATATTCTACAATCTTTTTGGTTTCATTTTTTAATTACTGAGTCTCTAATAGTGTAAGCACATTAATTCTATTGCATGTAGCAAGTAGGTACCATTTTGTTTCCACAATTTCTGTCTGTGTCATGTAGGATCTATTTTTTGTACATAATTTGAGTTTGTAGCAATGTGTAATGTTTTACATCAGCGTGACACATAATAAATTATATTTTCTAAATATCCATATTCCAGTTTTCCTGTTATTTAAATTTCACTTTCATACTTCGCCTTCTACCTTTAAGAAATTAGAGTTATTTGTATTGTTAAATCCTAACAGAAATGAATAAATAACAGAATAGAGGAAGCAAGTTATACACACACTTCTTTCTTGTTTCTATCACTTGAATTGTAAGAAAAACAGACAAAAATACTTATATTTGTTTTTTTTACTTTCAGATAACTGATGGTTCTGCCCAACCTTCAGAGAGGCAATCACATCATCTGCACCCCCCGTGCTCCACACCAGAGTCTTATGTAGTAGAAAATTTTATTATAATATAGGCCTTAGTAACTCAGTCTAGCCTATACTTCCCTTGGTTTTCATAGCTCCACTAGTTTCCTACCAGCTTTTGACAACTCTATCCAACATACTATTGTTAACTCTCATATTTCTTTCTAAACAGAACCCCTTCCCCTACTAAGGATTTCCTTTTTATCCTCCTGGGGAAGGTAACTATCAGAAACAACCTCTACCTTTTAACTCTGGAAGCTTGGAATTATTTTACCATTTAGTTAATCCATTTTACTTGGGATAATTTATCAATTTTATTTATGAAATAAACTCAAGTATTACTAATGAATAATGATATTCATTAATTCTCTTTTATTTTAATAATTCAAATGTATTTGTAAAAGTCTATCAACCATAATTAAAATAAAATGGGGTGTTACAATATTACAAGTGATCCTACAAAGCATTGGGAATAAACATTTGAAGTGTATATGTGGGTATATGAAATTTGGGTGTACACTAAATTATTTGAAGAATATATCTAGATGGGAATAATATGTTTGAGCATATATTAGATATTATGAAAAGCATTTAGGTGGGTAGCTAAATAGTTTGTTCCTCCTTGTAGCTTATGGACGTATTTTTTAATTAAACACAATTAGGGAGTAATTTTTTTACAAAGTGTACCTTAGGATGACTTTAAATGAGCTTTCACAATGAATTATAAATACAAAGTATTTATTTAAAATTTCAAAGGATTTATTTCAAAAAAATATATATATTATAAATAAATATAACACTAATGAAAAGAGATTCAACCACAAGCATTGGATGAAGAACAATAGTAAAAAACAGATGGGGCATTTAAAGGCTAACCTAAATTATACACAAGATCAAAGAGAAGATTACACAAATAATAATATTCCCAAAGTAAGAATAAGAAAAATATGTAAGAATACATTTTATTGATTATAATATGTAAGTATTGTTAAAGAAAATATTTTCTATTAAGGTTCAATGAATTTTTAGACAAATATTTCAGTTTTATTCAATGAATAAAAAATTAAAATTCATAATATTAAGATATAAAAATTACTAATACTCTTTAGTATTGTAAGGACTCTCGAATATTATATTGGAAGAATGACATTTTTCTTACTATGCAACCAAATACATTTCGTGTCTTTAATTAGGAAGAATGTCATTTTTCTTATTATACATCTAAATACATTTTTGATGTCCTTAATTTACAATATATAAAATGTCAACTATATTTGAAGATGGAAAGAACATCACCCTCGGGCCTATAAGAAATGGTAAGATATTCTTGACGATTCATGTAATTTAACAATAAGGGTCAAAACCATTTCACTAATGTGCTTGATTGAACTCAACATGATGGTTGCAGGAATTGAACCTAGGTGGGAAGGGCAATAATAACTTCTCCCAACCACCCCAGATTAACCCAATGGGAAAGATACTCCTTACATATATATAGTAAAAAAAAAATTAAAAATTTAATGAAGATTTGAATATTTGGGACATAAATAATGTTTAATATTATGTTTATATTTAATGCTTTATAAATATCAAGTAATTACATTAATATGAAAATGATATATTGCATTGATTTCAATAATGATATAATAGACAACAATATAGTGTTTTGATTTTAATGATGATATAATGAAAATTTATTTAGAGTAATCAAGTAGTTCCATTAATGTTAACTATGAAATAATGCAAAAAAATGGGATGCATTAATTTTAATGAAGGCTACCAAAAAATGAATGAGTCATATAAACATATTAAAAAAAATTCCCACATCAATCCCAATAGGAAGCTATGACCTTGTCATCATGTCATTGTAATGCAATCAAATAGTTACATTGACTAAGATTTTGTTCTTTTTCCTACCAACTAGTGGCCTTAAGATGGGAAATTCGGTTGAAGTATAGTTACCCATAACTATCAAAAAAATTGATTCTAAATACTTGATGAAATTAATGGTGGGTATTTGATATCTTGAGCAAAAATGGGGTATTAAAAAATACATTGAGGTGGGGTAGATAAATAATATATTTCCTACTATTGTTGATGATTTTTTTTTATTGCACATTATTAAAGGGTGTTTCTCTAAGGAATATTGTATTCACAATTATACTGAGAGGGGGTGGGGGTGAATCAGTATAATGACAATTTTCATTTTTTTAAAGCCAATCGAACAGTATAAAACATCAATCTCATAAACTGAAGAAGTAGCACAACATATACATGGAAACCCTTATGGGAGAAAACCACATAAATTATTTATATGAAGGATCTTGTAGGCACAAACCTAGATGTGATATCGATCCCCTCTGTTTCTTTGTAAGAAATATCCTATAGGAGACAACAATATATTTTTCTCCTTTGTAGGAACCAACCTATAGGAGGCACCAATCCCCTCTATAGGAATCAACCTACATAAGACACTAATCCCCTTTGGTGCTTTCTAAGCACAAACCTATAAGAGACATGAATCCCCTATGTTATTTTATAGGCGTTAGACTACATGAGACACCAATCCCCTCTGTTGCTCTATATTCATCAACCTATAGTAGACACTAATCTCGTTTAGTGAAAATACTGATATATTCCAACCTACTTCACTATTTTATCTTGATTCATCACAATGTCTATTAAATTATTCATATTTCACTAAGTTTTCTTGTTGATTTTTCCTTCACCAAGTATAATAATTACATATGACATCCCTTGGTATACTTGTTGCATCTTTCTTCACCGAATATACTTCTCTCAAAACTTATTTCTTTTGGATTCTTCTAAAGAATGAACTTGCACAACATGCCACGTATCCAATTCTACAAATTTAGTGCTAAAATGTATAACATAGGTACCTAGATATCTCTTCTCTATCCCCTCTAAATTTTACCATGTGAAACATATTAGAAAAATTGTTATATAGCAAATTTTTGATATGGCATGTTTGAAGCATGTTTTAAGAGCATTCAGGAATGGTAAATCCCTCGGATAATATCTCCAAAATTATAGTCAAACTAAACTTGAACTTTCTACCATGGGTACCTAGACATTTCTTCTCTATCCTCTCCAGATTCGATAGTCTCAAAAATATTAGAAGGAAATTTATAGGGAAAATGAAAAAAAAAATATTTGAAGCATGTTTAAGGAGCATTCATGAACACTAACTTCCTTATATTATATCTATGAAGTTATAGTGAAACAAGTTTTGATAGGTCTACTACATATTACTTGAGATATCTTCTTTGTGTCCTCCAAAATTCAAAGTCTAAAACATCATAGAAAGAAATTATTAGTGAAAATACCAATCTGAACAATTTAAAGTATATACTATGAGCATTCAGGAAGCTTAACTTCCTCTGAAATATCTCTGAAATTATACCTAACCGAGGTTTAAAATTTTAATCATAGGTATATTAATATGTTTTATCTCTATCCTCCAGGTTTCAAATTCAAAAACACCCTATAATAAATATTAGAGTGAAAATACTAACATGACTTATTTGAATAATATTTTAGGGTCATTCATGAGGTCTAACTTCCTTAGAAAATATATCTCAAATTATAGAAAACCAATGTTTGAAATTTTACACAAGGGTACATGAATATATTCTCTCTAGCGCCTCCAAGAATAACGTCCCGAGACATTCCAGAAAAAGAGTCATAGTGAAAATTCTAATATAACTCATTAACTACATACAATTTTGTCTCCATCTTCACACTCCAACCATCATTGCAAAAATTATTCCTCATATCTTCTTGCAATCTCATATGTCTTATTCCTTGTAGTGTGTTCAAATTAACTTATATACCTTTATTTATGGTGTTTGTACATTTAGTTATGGTCTAAGTTTTAAAATTAGTTAGGTCGGGCTATTTGTAATTTGGTTGGCTAATCCCTACGAAATCTTCCATATATGCTCATTCCTATACATTTAGAGGGAGTTCTATATACTATTAGAAAGGTCCTGGCATAGGATTTCTAACCATATATTCTATGCTCCATTTTGATTTACGATATTAGAGTAAAAATTCCTTCAAAATTAGTGTATCCAAATTAGACATTAAAAGTTCAAAAACAAATTTTTCCAACAACTTTCATCTTCCAATATTTATCTTGGACAAATATAGTGTCCCCCTACCATTAAAAAGAATGGCAACAATATTTCCAACAATAAATTACAAGGTGATTTCTCATATAAAAATTGTTCAATGTTAAGGCTACATTGAGTTAAGGTGCATTGATTTCAATGAAGATATAATGAAAAATATTTAAGAAAATCAAGTATTAATTTAAAAAATTATAGTATATAAGAATTACATAATTACATTAAATTCATCAATAATATAAGATATAAAAATAAGGTGCATTGATTTTAGTAATGATAATTAATTTATTCAAATTAAGTACATTAATTTTCACAATAACATAATTAAAAAAATAACATTAATATTATTAATACTATATAAAACTAACCAACCATACAAATTAAACAAAACTAACTAACCATACAAATCTAACAAGGGCTGCCACTTAGTTTAGTCACTAAAAATTAAAAAAATAACTCCCACATTTTAGCAAGGGCTGCATAGGCCTAGTTTACATATAGTTTAATTAAAGTGTACCAAATCAAATAAAAAGTATGTTCTAAAACTAACTATTTAAGATATTTTTAAATATTAAAGATGATGAAAATATATGATTATTATATAAGTAATATCATAATTTATATTAAAAAAATTATATAAAAAATAATATATTACATTATTAAATGAAATATGAAAAATGCGTAAACCTATAAAGCATATTCGTGAAAATTATTTTGAAGTTAAATTTAAATAAAATGGTAAGAGTAAACATATAATTTTTTGAATTAGCCTTCGTAATTTAGGCTTTATCACAGTGATATTATGTTTGGAAAAGAATAAACTTATCATTTTTTGAATTAGGCATTTTACGATAATATTATGTTTGGAAAAGTTAAATTAGAATGAAACCCTGCTGGAAGAATTTGTCTGGCCGATCACCTACCAAAATTCAATTATTCAAGTCAGAATACATAGAAAAGGAATGCTCCAAGGGGTTGTCCCTTGAAGTTGTTAACTGCCACGAATTACACCTCATTAAATCCAGGAATTACACCTCATTAAATGTACAATTTCATTAAAAGCTATATTGGTTACGTGAATAATTACAAAAGTAAAACATAATTTAACCAAGTAAAATATATGGATAGTAAGTCAATAAACCATGTATTAATTTAGGGATTAATTTTTGTTGAGATAGTGAGCATTTACATGGTACCACTAATGAGAGATAATGGTGTACTAAAATAAAATTAATAAATTATGTTGAAACACCCAGCTAAAATAAGAAACTCCATTAAATAAAATCTCAAATAATCGTGCCATTGTTCATCAACTATGGAGTCGGTAGTACCATCTCAATGATGAAATGTTGAGTGATGACTGAATAAAACGAGAGCGGAACAAATCAATATTTAAAAAATTAAGTTTAAAATAATGCACAAAAATAAGTTATTCTTTAGTTTAAAGTTATCATACATGCACCTTTTATTTTTTGGTTAAATAAAAAAAATTAAAAGCAACGCATTTACCAAAAGCCTTATATTCTGCGGTCCGGCAGGAATAAGAAGAAGTTGAATTGACAACCTTTTCCTAGATTAAGCTCGATGGGACGCTTTGACCTTATCATCATGGGAATTCCATACAACTAATCCAGGAAATTTACGATGGTGTTTTAAGTTTCAGCACGTATTTTAAGGTTGGTGAAACTTAAACATATTGGTGTCGTTTAATTAAAAATCTAAATAGTAAAATTTTATTGTATCCGAAATTACAAATCTCTAAAATTATTTATTATAATAATGTTCAGTTTACAAAATCTAAAGCTGAAATTGAATTTAAAAAATCTAATCATAATGTAAATCGTACATTTTCATAATTTATTTTATATTATACAAGATAAGAATTGAAAACTAAAAAAAATGGAGTAGAGGATTACTTTTCTCAAGATTAAAAATGAGTGAAATAAGATTATATTGGTAACATCGACAATAAATGACTTCTCTAAATTAAAACTTGATTAAGTGACACTAAAAGTGGACACTTGGTTGGAAGGTTTCGACACCTAGCACATGGTTGGAATTAGATTCTCCAACACCCCCCCTTAATTAGAATCGCATAAAAGTTAGTTAAGATACTTGTTGGTTTATGTCTCATCGAGGCTTACAATTGACTTCAACTAGATTTAGTTTTCTTCTTCTCTTCTTCCAAATTCTATAACCTCTAAATTGTTTCAACATTTTCTTCTTGTTGTATACTTCAAACCTTATAATCTTCATTTGTTGGTGCAATTCTTCTATTGTTCTAGGTTGTCTAAGCATGTCTTGGACTTCTTCAAGAAATGACTTGTATGCGGGCTGCTGCGACATATTGTCTTCTGTACTGCACTTTTCATCATCAATCTGTTGCAACATAAGATCAAAATAATATTTTATCTCTTCAAAAATCCAATATCTGAAAATTTCATTAACATGTTCGTCATGCATGCTATTTTCAACGTTCATATCTACAACTTCTATGTAGACTTCATCTAGACATGGTGTTGCAAGCCATGTTTCTAGAGAATTCAACTCTTTTTCATAATCATCATGTGCATCCGCAAACTGAAAATAAAATTTAGAATTAAAAATATTTGTTGAACGACATTGGTCATGTTCTTTTTGCTCTGCAATGAGAGCTTTCTTCTGTTGTGCTTCCTTATCTGATTCTGCCTCTATCTCTACTTTTATCTTTAACACTGTTACCGTTGAAATAGGTAACCACACTGTTACCTACTTTTTTTTGGTAGCACAAAAAGCACCCGATTTTGAAAAGTGGTGATGCAGAATTACCTTTTTTTTTTAGCACATTTTTTACACTAATATTTTTATTTATGAAGTATGAATATTTGTTTTAAAATGTTAGTGATTTTCATGCTAATTTTGAAACGTATTGATGCAGCATCAATTTTTTTTTTTTTAAAAGCGGTGATTTTCATGCTAATTTTGAAACGTATTGATGCAACATCAACCTTTTTTTTTAGAGTAGTGATTTTCATGTTGGTAATAAAACAAAACAATAAAAAACCAATAAAAATGTAAAAAAAAACAAAATTAACTTGTAAAAATAAAAAATTTAAACAAAAATAAATAAATAAAACAAAAAAAACAAAAATATTGGAAAATTATATGAAAAGAAATGACAAAATTTGAAAAAAAAACACATAATTATAATTTAAAGAAAAAAACAAAAATTAACAAAAAAATAAAAATAAAAATAAAAATAAAAACAAAAAGCATCAAAAACATTTTTTTCTAGGTTATTAAAAAAATCCATATAATTAAAAAGAAAAAATTTAAATAGAAAATTTAAAAATAATTTAAATTACAAAATTAAAATTTAGATAAAAAAAAATACAAAAGACAAAAAATTAAATTTACAAATTTAAATTAAAAATAATAATAATAATAAGAAAACAAAAATACAAATTTTAAAATTAACCAAAAAAAACAAATTAAAAAAAAAAAAAATTTAAAATTGAAAAAGAAAATTAAAATAAAAGAATTATAATAAAAAAAAACTATCATTAAAAAACAAAAAAAATGGAAAAAACCACGTGCAAATAATTAAAATACAAATATCCATAAATTTATTGTTTTTTTTAAATGAAACACTTTATAAATTTTAAAAATGAAAAACCAAATAAACTAAAAGATTAAAAAAAATTAAATTAAATTAAAATTTAATAAATTTAATGAATAAATTTTAAATTTTAAAAAATAATTACTCTAAAATATTAAATTAAAAAAAAAAAAAATTGAAACAAATTAAATTTAAAATAAAAATTTGAATTAAAAAAAATAATTTTAAATTTTTTGAATTTAATATATATATATATATATATATATATATATATATATATATATATTAAAAATTAAAATTATTAAAAATAAAAAGAATATTTTGATCGTGGTGGCGCCGCCAGTTGGCCTCCCACCTAGGTGGCGGGGGAGCTTGCATGTGGTGGCGGTGGAGGCTGGCCGTTGGGTGGGCGGGGAGGCTGCATGCAGCCTCCCTGCCCGCCCAACGACCGGCCTCCGCCGCCACCTAGGCGGGAGGGTTGATTCCGGAAATCGCCCTCCCGCCGCGTCAAGCCGATTCCGGGAATTGCCCTCCCGCCGCGATAGGCCGATTCTGGAAATCGGCCTCCCGCCGCATGAGGCCAATTCCGGGAATCGCCCTAAGGCCGATTCCGGGAATCGGCCTCCCACCGCGGGAGAGCGATTACCGGAATTGGCCTCCCACCTAGCGGCTGACCTCTGCCGTCACCTGGGCGGGAGACCGATTGGCGGCGCCACCACGATCAATTTTTTTTTTTTTTTAATTTTTAATATATATTTTTTAATTTGATTCTTTTTTTAATTCAAAAAATTTCAATTTTTTTTTTTTTTTAATTTAATTTTTATATTTGAAATTTAATTTATTTTAATTTGTTTTGTTTTTTTTAATTTTTTAATTTTTTAAATTTTATTCATTTTTTTTTTTTAATTTTTTTTTTCCAAATTTTGTTAAAAATTTTTATTAAATTTTGTGTTTTTTTTATTTAATTGATTTTTTTTTTCATATATTTTTTTTAATTATTAAATTTTATGTTTAGTTTTTTCATTTAATTTTTTAAAATTTAGTAAATTTCGTATTTTTTTAATTTATTTGAATTTAATACTTTTTTAATTTTTTAAATTTTTTATTATTATTTTTTTAATTACATAAAATTTATATATATATATATATATATATATATATATATATATATATATATTTCAATTAAAATTGGTTTTTTTTTATAGTTAAACTTAATATATACTTATTTTAAGTTGATAAGTATATATTTTATTTTTTATAATTTAAATTTAATATATTTTTTAAAATCTATTTGTTTTTTTAATATATATTTTTTTAAATTTAATATTTTTATTGTATTTTATTTTTCATTTTTCATTTTTAATTAATTTTTCATTTTTTTACTTTTAATTTCAATAATATTTTTTTAAAATTTTTATTTTAAACTTTTAAATTTATTAAAATTTAATATATTTTTTTAAATTTAATTTTTTATTTTAATTTTTTTTTTTAAATTTAATAAACATTTTCTTTTTCTTTTTTAAATTTAATTTCTATATTTTATTTTTTATAATTTTTTTATTTTTTTAACTTGTTATTCTTTTTAATTTAATATTTTTATTTTGTTTTTATTTTTATTTTTTTATTTTTATATATTTTGAAATTTTAATCTTTAATTTTTTTTTTAATTTTTTCTTAAATTTTAAGTTTTTTTTAAATTTTAAGCTTTAAAATATTTCTTTTTTTTAATTTTTTTTTTTTTTTTTTTTGTTAAATTTTAGATTTTTTTAATGTTTGAATTTTAAAAATTAAAAAATGTTATTTCTATTTTTAAAAATGTGAAAAATATGAGAAAAAAAAAATTTCTTGTTATTCTGGTGTCAACTACTTTTGTTTTGAGGGTGTTTTTTCAATCCTTTTTTCAAGAAACAATTTTTTTTTAGTATAATTTTATAAAATGTTGAAATTTGACCTTCAAAAAAAACCAAGTGCGTTCTGGAATACACTTTTTTTGTTTTTGGGGTATTTTCTCATGTTTTTTGAGTCTTTTTGGGCTAGAGTTCCCGTTTTGAGGTCAGGTTACCTATTTCATCGGTAAAAGTGTTCTTTGTCTCTTGGTTTTGTTCCTTCTGCTCTACTATGGAAACTTTCTCCTGATGTACTTCCTTCTCTTCTTCTGCCTCTATCTCTATTTATGCTTTCCCTTTGCATACTTCTTTATTTGTGTCTATTTTCTCTGTGTGGGATTCCTTCTCTGCATCTGCCTCTATCATTGTCTTTGTCTTTGTCTCTTCTTCACTAACATGTGTTGTTGCAAACAAGTTGTCTTCCACTGACTCAAGTGGGATTATCTCACCAAATAGCATCATGCTAATATGTTGTTTTTGTTGCATCATCTGCAACCAATCACCATTAGCCAAAAATTATCTATCAAAGTTTACATCAACAATATTAATAATTGGATTTATCGTGGTATTTTTACTCTCATCAGCGAGCTCAGTTGTTGGATTCACCATATCATCATCAGAAATCTTTGTTGCGGGAATCACCAAAAAATCATCAGCAAGATCTGTTGCTAATATCACCAAGTCGTCATCAGCAAGCTTTATTGTTGGATTCATCAAATTATCATCACCAAGTTCTGTTGTTGGAATCACCAAATCTTCATCAGCGGGCTCTGTTGCTGGATTCATCAAATTTTCGTCAGCAAGTTGTGTTGATGGATTTTTCATATCTTCTTCCACTTGCAGTTGTGCATATTGGGGTTCATGAGCATCTTCGTGTTGCTTCTCTACCACTTATTCACTTTCTTTGCAGACATCATCCACTTGTGGCTGAGCGCCGTGGGATTCAACAAAATTTTCATCTCGTTGTAGATCTTCTCCTACAGATCCCCCTTCATCTTCAACTTCAATGCTCCCCCTTGCACCAAAACACCTCTCAAGGTTATCCCATGCCTTCTTGATTGTCTTGGAATTTGAAATCAGAGGGGAAATGCTAAAATCCACTGATTCTCTTATGCATTTTAATGTAAAGGAGTCCTTTTGACTCTTCACTTACATATCTAAAAAGATATCAAACATCTGTTGTTTTCATTTTAGCCCCTTGGCTTTTCCCATTTGTTGAGTGTTGGCTCACTACGACTCAATAAGTAACACAAATTGTAGACATTGCAACTAAATGCAATAAAAATGGCATTTTTTCTTGGCTTGCACAATCTGACGTGTCTACAAATGCTCAATAAATACTTTGCTTCCAAAAATTTTTACTTAGGAAACACTTTCACAAGGCTTTCATAATTTGAACAATGCCCCTTTTTAGATTTCCTTTTGGAAGAAAATCTCCTTTAAAAAAAATAAAACTTCAAATGCTAATGTGCACCTTTTTTAAATCTCATTTAAAAAAATATCTTAAAGAATGTCATCTTTTTCTTTTTTTAACCTTTTATAAATTTAAAGTTTCAAAAAAAAAAAACTTCAATAATTTTTTTTTTTTCTTCATATGGGTTTCCTTACCTTTTAATGAAAGACGTTGACCTTCATATCGTTTTATGGCGGGGCTTCATAAAATAACTTTAACGCGAAAAATAACCTTAACATAGGTCCTTCAGGCTAGACCCACGTGGGTTTGGAATCAGTGTAAGTCACCCGGACTAACGTGTCTCATGCTTTGGAGTGGTGCATTAGTAATGCTCTCACTGCGATAATGCAAATATGATAGGGCTAACGTGGTTCTAAGGTGTTATTTGTGCATTAATAACATTGTGCTTTCATTTCCTAGAGTGCGTTATCGTAAAACAAATTAAAAAAAAAGAAATTGTGCCGACCTTTCTTCAATTCGTTTTGCTAGCTCTTTCATTGACTTCATCGTAACTAGATTTTTCGATCTTTTGTTGCTTTTTTTGCAGGAGACGTCTTCAAATTTCTTCAAACTTCTGCTGCTCTCTCAAAGAGTCTTATGCAGGCTTGGCTCTTCTCTCTGCTGCTCCAACTTCGATCTCATTGTTGCTCTATTCGGGAGTCTTATACGAGCTAGCTCTGATACCATGACAAGAATTGAAAACTAAAAAGAAGTGGAGCAGAGGATTACTCTTCTCAAGATTATGAATCAGTTAAATAAGACTACATTGGAAACATCGACAGTAAATGACTTCACTAAAACTAAACTAAAACTCGACTAAGTGAAACTGAATTGAGACACTTGGATGGACGGTTTCGACACCTAGTAGGTGGTTGCAATTAGATTCTCCTATAAAATCCACGAATTTCTTACTTTACTTTGGAACTCCCTAATCTGATTTGATATCTTAGTCCCTACTGTCTACAATCCTATGGCTACGGTGTTATATTATTTCAAGTTGGGGAGGTTGAGAATTAATGATAGATTATGGATCTGATATCTTCGCCCCTACTGTCTACAATCCTATGGCTATAATGTTATATTATTTTAAGATGGGGAGGTTGAGCATTAATGGGAGATTATGGGAGTAACGATCCTCCATAAGAATATTGATGAAAAAATTTATTGGCTCGTTTCTCTTGCAAAAAAGCTTTCTAATTTACCACTTTCATATTTGACATCTAACTATATGTGGTTCGATGAATTATTTGTTTTACTTTCCTCTGTTAATGCATTTTTTCAATTTACTTGACTACAGCATTAAATTTTCTTAATTCTTTGCCTTCTTTCTCGATCATAATTGTTAATGGTATCAATTATGTACTCTTTCACATATGTTGGTAATTTATTGTAAAACCTGAAAATAATTACCAGTAAACCTTGATATCGTATAAAACCGAATTTGCCTAAGTATTTGCATTCTTTCTTGATCATAATTGTTAGTGGTATCAAGTATGTACTCTTTATTCACATATGTTGCTAATTTATTGTAAAACCTGAAAAGAATTACTAGTAAACCTTGATATTGTATGCAATCTTTGAAGAATGTTTAAAGTAAATTAAAACTAGTTTCTTCCAACTAACTTCAAACTCTGGTTGGTAGCTTGATGCGCCTTCAAATTCAAGAAAAAAAAGAGTGTGTGTTTTATTCTTTATATTCCATTTTATTTTGTTAACGCTTGTGAGTTATAATTCATTAATAATCTATAAAAAAAAAATTATATATGCTTCGGAAGCCATATTGTTCGACAAAGTTAGAAAACTTATCTCAGAAATTTATGGACATGTGTTTATCTCTGACATATTGAAGGTTTGATATTGGAATTTCGAGCATGCCTCAATACTGAGTAACCCAACTCACCACTTCAACTCAGAAATTTATGGACATGTGCTTATCTCCGACATATTGAAGGTTTGATATTGGAATTTCGAGCATGCCTCAATACTGAGTAACCGAACTCACCACTTCAACTGACTGTGAAAAGACAATTTCAAGTCATAACACAATTGTGAGTTTTTTCTACCATTAATTAAATTAAATTAATTTACCATATCTCAACTTTTTGGAAGCCTTATGTAATATGCCACGTGTACTCTCTAGATTGTTTGAAAACTCTCTAGATTGGTAGTAGTTTTGCAATAAGAATTGTAGTAATTAGTTTTGCAATAAGAATTGTAGTAATTATAGAATTGTAGATGTGAATTTCCAAAAATATTTATACCCTAATGAAAATTATCTTCAAGAGTGATTACTCACATCTTCCTCAAATTATTACATGCCACCATGTTTTACAATTTTCTTATAATTGGTAATTACATTCTATTGACATTTCACAGATTTCATAGTGAAAACCTTTTTTTGGTTATATAATTTAATTATGTTTTTGGTGTTTTCACCTAAATTTACACTAAAATTCTTAATTTTAAATTAATTTTAAAAAAAAATACGGTTTGGTTTTTGTTTTTTTTTAAAATCGAATTCAATGCTATAAAAAAAACCAAAAAACAATACAAATTTCTTAACTGAACCTTAAAATTATGAATATCTTTTGTTTTTATTTTTGGAAATCGATAATATAGAAATCATAAATTTTCTCCATTCAAAATTTGAATTGAATGTTAAATAATTCATGCATCTTAACCTTATCACACCAAATTTATCAAGTACATGACTTCAAAATTGAAACTATTCATGATGTTAGAAAGTGACGTGAAATCTCTATCTGATAGTTTATCCTAATATTATAATATAATTGACAACTTAACTCTCATTTATACTAAATTATTGCATAGAACATTACAACCTTACTCCCATTTTAAACCTTCCATGTGTGTGACAGCTGCAATTTATGTTAACTAGTTGTTAACTAGTTAAATGACATTTTGTTATTTGTTTAAGGAAAAAGACTGAGACTATTAATGTTTTGCTGGAAAAATATTTTCCTTTAATTATGAATAATAAAATTAGTTATGGAAAGTAATTCCATAAAAAGTAAAAATATTGATGGTAAATGTTTACCAAGAACTGAAATGTGGTTGGACAGTTGGAACAGTTACTTGCTCCTTTGGGGATAAGAGACTCATTCCAGTGAGGAATAGGGGTTTTGTTCACAGGACTAAGGAAAGAGTGGAGATTTTCCTGAGCTGGTAGAAACCAATGGAAATCACTCAGCAATCCTGATAAAATTTCTGGTACTGACTGGACTAGGAATCCTAAGGTCATAGCAGAAAAATCCACTATCAACATGTACCTTTCAGGAAGGAAGCACGAGGGCAAGAGGAGGACGTAATTTCCTCTCTTGAAGGTTGGGAGGACCACAGATGCAACTTTCATAATCATATAAGTAACTATGCATGCTCAGTGAAATTAAGTAATGTAACATATTTAATCTAGTTATGTGCAGGTGTTTTTATATACCTGTGACAGATACAATGAATTATATGATAAACAGTGTTGGAAAAGAATTATATTAATTTGTATTATTAATAACCCATTATGCATTTCACTAGACACGTATGGACGCTGTAAATTATATGCAGAACTATCATTGTAATTAAAGTTTCATATTATTTTATTATGTCAAGAAAGATATGGAATATCTAGGTTTGAATTTATACAGTAGTGGATGTCTGGTGTAGGAAACTGGGAAAAAAAGATTTTAGTTATATACATCAATAATTTACAGTGAACTTATTATACAGTAAACAAATATTCAAGTTAATGGAATGACCTGTAAACATATGTAAATGAAATAAAATATATGTATATCCTGTATGGAGTGTTTTCAATGACAAATCTATGTAGAGAGGACTGTCGGTCGAAGGTACTAGGTAAAATCCTAACCCAAGACACATTGTCCCTCAATCTTAGTTATACTCGGACAAGAAACAAGGTGGTCCGGTCACCTGAAAGAAAACTACTGTTATAAGATTTAACTAATGATTTTGGATTTAAACTATCAACAAAATAGTAGAAAAGACAATAACTATTATCTAACTACAAATATCAATACTTAGTACTTATGCATGAGTGTAAAACTTGAATAAAAACTCAGAGCCAAACATTTGTAGCACAAATATTTACAGTATAGAAAAACAGAGTTCGGCCGAGAGCTTCGACCATAACCAAGAGTTATAACATTGGTAAAAATCATCTACAAAATATAAAAGTTCTCCATATATTTATATTTAATCACAAAAGTAAGAGAGTAATGCTATTTTTCATTGAAATAGGGTAAGTCCAGGAAGGATTCCCCAAAATGCAAGACTATAGGGTCTTACAGCGATTCTATAAACAAAACATAAAGTATTCGCACTTTACAAGCATGACTAAGTCTCAGGATAATGCACCGAGAATAAAAATAAAATTATTCGTAGGTAAAAAACCCCGTTCTCAACAAAGAAATTAACACTGTTGTGCAGAATTACAAATGTCTTTTATAGAACAGTAATACTCAGAAAAATAATGTAAACATATATTTCGACTATCCCATGTCGGAAGGGAACATGGATTAATTTGAATGGCACAGCAAGCCGAGGACAAGACCTCGAGATCATCAAGTATAACATATGAGATACTTTTTTAAGAAGTAAACTTCGTTAGCAGAGAGAATCATAACTGAAAGGACAGTGGAGTATGATCGGGTTGAGAGGTTAGGTACCTGTGAATACAAGCAAACCAAAAAGAATAAGTGATGATTCTTTAATATACAAACTGTAGGTAACTTCAAGTAAAATCAGAAAGAACATTCGAAAATGATATTTACCTTCCATATTAAACCTCCAGAAAATGAAGAACTCCACGCGCAGACCTGAGAAGGAAACGGTGGGAGTACCAATGTGAAAATTTTGAGAAGATTGAAGTAAACTAGAAATTTGAAGGAAACACTCGAATATTTGCATTATTTAAAAAAAAATGTTAAATACTACCTTTCTGAGCCCGAATGTGGGTGGAAATCTGAAAGATAGAATGTAAGGTACGCCATGAAGAGTAAGAGAATGAGAAACATCCTTCAAATGTGTATCTCTCACCCAACCTACTTATAGGGGTATGGCTATAACCAGTAGAGCTTCATACATCATGACATTTCCAAAATACTGGAGGAAACCAAAAAAAAAAGAGAATTAAGCTAACTCATAAAATAATTACAGAGTTACGTAAAACATGGTCAATGTGGATGGAGAACCAGAGATCTTACCTAAATGTGTTTGGAAAGAGAGTTAAAACCACCCACCGAGAGAGCCAACCCTCCAAATTCATGAATGTTTCTTGCAGAGACAGGTTTTTAGACCAAAGACAAAGAGCCGAGACTAAATGAGGGTTTCCATAGATTTTTTGTTGAGTTAAAATAAAATTTCCCGCCTGACAGGTGACTACAGATCCCCAAAAGGGATGGATGAGGGAGATTAAGACAGGTGACCTTGAAAACTGAGCAAGTTCTACGGGCAATCGCCCAACTGTTCAAGTAGCACATGGCAGAGTGAAGAGCTTTAAATTAACCAGTATGTGATAGCTTAAAAATCTCGCTTAAAAATCCCAATTCCTGTAGCTTAGATCATCAGTATAATGTTTTGGTAGGTAATATGTATATGTGTCAATTAAAGGCCCTGGCTCAAGTAAAACTTATATTTGGTTATAGACCCGAGGCTATGGTGTAAGTATATAGAATTATTTTATATGTTAAAGCAATATATGTTAAGTTTAGAATTAAGATTACTTCTTAATCTCTCGATTAGGATATAATAGTTATGGTAAGAACCTATCGTATGGTTTTCATATGTAATATATAATATATATATGTAAGGATGTCATTAATTATAGGGTGAAAAGTAAAAAAAAAAAAAATTATGAGTGTTAAAAGTGGTATTGGAGCAACGTTCATACGCTGGGTCCCTAAGGATCAACTAACAATTAAGCTATGTGTATACTGATGCACATAAAAGAAGCATAAAAACAAAATGTCATGAGAAGAGGGTCAACACAACAATTGCCCCAGAATACCGGGGAACCCCAAACGCAACCAGTAGTGAACCCTGAGATGTGTGTTCAGATGAGTGTGGATCAGCACCCGCAAACAAGTAGACTACTAGAGGAACAACAACACCAAACCATCATACTGTTGAATATAGTACATAAACTATAGGAGGAAATGGTGCAGATTCGAGGTGATAACGAATGCTTGATGCAAGAGTAAGAAAAGATACTGAAGATCCTGTTAGACAAGAAAAATCAGGGAATGGAACACCCTAGTGCTGATAGAGACATGCATGAAGGTGATTAGCAACAAACAAGGGACCACACCACTGACAGAGTGGAAATATGCCCATCCCAGCAAAGTAAAAATAACAAAAAATATAATGAAGCAGAATTTGGAAATTTGTTGGATCAATAATAAGTTAAGAAGCAAAAAGTGGAGCTTCAGGGGGAGTTTCGGAAAATAAAACCATCAACATTTGATGGTGATGCCGAGGAAGCGGCAGAGGCTTGGTTGATAAACATGAACAAGTATTTTTAGGTGTACGAGTACAAGAGTAACCTGAAGTCCAGATTGGCCATATATTAGTTAAGAGAGAAAGCCATTATGTGGTGGGAAGAAGTAAAGAATGTTCGTAGCATTGAGGACCAAGATGTTACTTGGGAATCATTCCATCAATACTTTAAAGACAAGTATTTAACAGAACGTTTCTGCGATGATAAATCTAAATAATTTCATGACTTGAACCTCGGACAGATGACTATGGATGATTATATCACCAAGTTCACCTCCCTGTTACGATATGTTCCACACCTCCGAGAGGAAAATGCTAAGGTACAAAGATTTTTTAGTAGCTTTCCAACACATATGAAAGAGTGAATTGAATTTGTAAATCCCATAACCATGGAAGAAGCCATTCGTAAGGCATGAATGTGCTATCAGAATTCTAAGGCAAAAGGGGAGGTTTGAAAAATTTGGCAGCCTAGGAAGGGACAGAAAAGCAGCTCAAACTTCAAAGGCGCTAAAAACAATAACTTTAAGAATTTTGCACGAAGTTCTATCAGTAAAAAATTTGGCAGAAATCATCAAAGAAACTAATGGCCAATGGAAGAGAAGCATACAGAGGCATCTAGCAAACCTGAGTAAACGCAGGTGACCAAACCACCTCTACAGTGTTGGAAGTGTGGTGAGGCACATTATTATAAAAACTACCCACAGCGAGAAAGAAGTGAAACAATTTCAAATTTGCAAGAGGCTTCTACAGTAGGCGATGTGGTGTGAAACGCTCATCGTATCAATGCAACATTGGAGAATCGACGGGTAGATTATTAACCAACAATGATTGAGTTGGAAGGTAAATTAATGTCTCAATTTGTTTCTATTTTGGTAGACCGAGGTGCAAGTATAAGTTATGTTAGTCCCAAAATGGTGAAAATTTGTGAATTAAAAGGGTAGAATTCAAAAACCCTTGGTTGGTATAGCTAGCCACAGGAGAAAAAAGAAATTTAACTGCCAAAATTTCAAACTGCACATTAGAAATTACAAAACAATAGTTAAATGTGGACCTGAACATACTTGCATTAGGGTCCTATGATGTTTTTTTGGGCATGGATTGGCTAGAAAAACATTGGACCTTAGTGGAATGCATGGAAAAGATCATTTATTACATAATGCAAGATGGAACACGCAATGAGATTCAGGGAATCAAGAAGCGTCTACAGCTACACCTAATTACAACATCCCAAATGAATAAATGTGTAAGGAAGGGATGTCAGATATATACTATTCAAGTGGGATATGCTAATTCCAAGAAAAAATCACCTATGATGGAAAACATACCATTGGTACAAGATTTCATGGATGTTTTTCCAGAAAATATCCCTGGATTACCACCAAGGCAAGATATTGATTTCACCATAGAATTAATGCCAGGAGCATCTCTCATGTTAAGGGCTCCTTACAAAATGAGTGTTCCAGAATTAATTTAATTAAAAATATGGTTATAAGAAGTACTGGACAAAGGTTATATTTGTCTAAGCGTGTCCCCGTGGGGAGCACCAGTTTTGTTCGTTAAGAAGAAGGAAAAAACCATGTGAATGTGCATGGACTATAGACAACTCAACAAATTAACAGTTAAGAATAAATATCCTTTACCAAGAATAGATGATCTGTTTGATCAGGTGAAGGGGGCCACAACATTTTCAAAAATAGACTTAAGATCTGGATATCACCAGATCCGAATCAAGGACGAAGATATTTGCAAGAGTGCTTTCCATACCAGGTATAGGAATTATGAAATTTTGGTGTTACCCTTTGGGTTAACAAATGCACCAGCAACCTTTATGAGGTTAATGCATGGTATATTCCATCCTTTCCTGAATAATTTTGTACTTATATTTATAGATGAAATTTTAATCTATTCTCAAAACCAGGAAGAACATAGAGAGCATTTGAGGATTGTTCTGGAAATGTTAAGAAAACACCAGCTATACGCTAAGTTCAACAAATGTGATTTCTTTAAAATATAAATCCAATACTTAGGCCATGTCATTTCAGCAGAAGGGATTGTTGTTGATCCATAAAAAATCAAGACAATCATCGAATGGCAAGTACCCCAACATGTGGCAGATATTTGATCCTTTATGGGATTAGCCGGGTACTATCAGAGATTTATTGAGCGATTTTCCAGAATTTCTTTTCCCATTACCTCCTTGCAGAGAAAATGAAAAGTACTTAAGTAGATTTTTGAGTGCCAGAGCAGTTTTGAGAGGCTGAAGCAATTATTGACCACTACACCAGTGTTGAGGGTAGCTAACCCCAATAAAGAATTTGAAGTATGTACAGACACTAGTAAAGAGGGTGTTGGGGCAGTTTTATCTCAGGAAGGAAAAGTAGTGGCATATGAGTCAAGGAAGCTGAAGGAACATGAACAAAGGTACTCAACCTATGATCTATAATTAACAGTAGTATTACATTCACTCCGGGTATGGAGACACTACCTGCTGGGTAAAATTTTTGTGCTAAAGACAAATCATAGCAGCTTGACTAGTTGTTTCAAACAAGCTGATATAAACTCTAGGAATGAAAGATTTAATGCCTTTCTAAGTGAGTTTGATATGGATATCCAGCACGTGAAAGATAAAGAAAACTGGGTGGCTGGTTCTTTAAGTAGAAAGATGCATTATGTTTATGAGCTTTACTGCAATCATCTTGAATGTAAATTCTTAAATCAAGTAAAAGAAGAAGCACAGAAAGATTTGGAATAGCAATTCCTATGGTAGCAAATGGAAGAAACCCGAAAGCAAGGAAGTACTTTTGAATATGGAGTTGATAAAGATCAGATGCTAACCTTTTTAGGAAAAGTGTATGTACCAAATCGTGTGGACCTAAAGGAGCTAATCATGGATGAATACCATCGCAATAATTATGTGGGTCACCCACGATACTAGAAAATGTTAACTGATATTAGGAAAGTATATTTCTGGCCTGGTATGCATAAAAATATTGCTGAGTATTTAAATAAATATTTGGAGTGTCAACAGGTGAAGGTGGAGAATCGACATCCCGCGGGATTGTTGCAGCCCATACCGGTACCTGAATGGAAGTGGGAGGTTATATCCCTGGAATTCATTATAGGTTTACCACAGTCAAAGAGGCACAATGACTCCATCATGGTGATAGTTGGAATATTGAGTAAATATGCACGTTTTATACCTGTACACTATACTTACAAGACTGTACAGATCACGAACATCTTTATGAGAGAAATTTTTAGGCTTCATGGCATTCTGAAGACTCTTATCTCAGACAAAGATGTAAATTTTACCTCAACATTTTGGAAAACTATGTTCAAAGGTCCAGGGACCCAAATCAACTTTAGCACTGCTTATCGCCCCCAGATAAAAGGTCAGACAAAGCGGGTAAAGAAAGTTTTGAAAGACATGTTGCGCATGTATGTGATGCAACAACCGACTAAGTGGGAATATTACTTACACTTGGTTGAATTTTCTTATAACAATGGATATCAGGAGTCCCTTAAGATGATTCCTTTCAAAACTCTATATGGGAGGTAGCATCGCACACCCATAAATTGGATCAACCCTGAAACGAAACTAATGTTGGGACCCAAAATGCTGGCTGAAATGGAATCAGATGTAAAGAATATAAGACAAAATTTGAAGGTTGCAGAAGATCAGAAAAATATCTATGAAGATAAGAAGAGGACTTATCAGGAATTCAAAGTGGGAGATCATGTGTATGTGAGGATAAAACCCAAAAAGAGCACCTTGTGGTGGACCTCCTATGCCAAGTTGGCTCCCAGGTTCTATGGACCCTTCCAAATTTTGGAAAGGGTAGGACTTGTGGCCTATCGTTTCGCCTTACCCAGACACATCCGGGTACACAATGTGTTTCATGTATCCCTGTTAAAGTGATATGTGCATGATTCGAAACACGCAATTCATTGGCAGAATATACAGGTAGCATAGAATCAAAATAATTCTAACTTGAAATATGATTTCTTTATGAAAATTTGACAAAGAACTTTGTTGTTTGTAGGTAGAGTTGAATGATGAGTTTCTGGTCGAGCCACAACACATACTTGACCGAAGAGAAATTATGCTCCGGAAGCAAGTCATTACCCAGGTTAAAGTGCAGTGGAAGCACTTCGACCCAGATGAGGCTACTTGGGAGGATGAATGGTTTGTGCACGAGGCTTACCCAGAGAAATTTTCTGAGCTGGAGTGAAACACTGAGGACGGTGTTACTTCCAGGGGGGGAGTTGTGACAGCTGGATTTAATGTTAACTAGTTGTTTACTAGTTAAATGGAATTTGTTATTTGTTTAAGGAAAAATACTGATAATATTAATTTTTTGCTGGAAAAGTATTTTTTTTTAATTATGAATAATAAAATTAGTTATGGAAAGTAATTGCATAAAAAATAAAAAGGTCGATGGTAAAATTTCTCCAAGATTTGAAAGGTGGTTGGACAGCTGGAACAGTTACCTGCTCCTCTGGGGATAAGAGATTCATTCCAGTGAGGAATAGGGGTCTTGTTCAAGGGACTAAGGAAAGAGTGGAGATTTTCCTGAGCTGGTAGAGACCAGTGGAGATCACTCAACAATCTTGATAAAATTTCTGGTACTGATTGGACTAGGAGTCCTGAGGTCACAGCAGGAAAATCCACTCTCAAACCATACCTTTCAGGAAGGAAGAACTGGGGCAAGAGAAGGATACAATCACCTCTCTTGAAGTTTGGGAGGACCACAACTGCAACTTACATAATCCAATAAGTAACTGTTCATGCTCAATGAAATTAAGTACTATAACATCTTTAATCTAGGTATGTACAAGTGTTTTTATATACTTGTGAAAAATACAGTGAATTATATGATAAATAGAGTTGGGAAAGAATGATATTAATCTGTATTATTAGTAACCCATTATGAATTTCACCAGACACGTATGGATATTGTAAATTATGTGCAGAACTGTCATTATAATTAAAGTTCCATATTATTTTATTATGTCAAGAAAGATATGGAATATCTAGGTTCGAATTTATACAACAGTGGTTTTCCAGTGTAGGAAACTCAGAAAAAAATATTTCAGTTATATACATAGATAATTTATAGTGAACTTATTATACAATAAACAAATATTCAAGTTAATGGAATGACCTATAAAGCTGTGTAAATGGAAGAAAATATATTTATATCCTGTACGGAGTGTTTTCAATGACAAATCTATGTAGAGAGGACTGTTGATCGAGGGTATCGAGTAAAACCCTAACCCAAGACACATTGTCCCTCAATCTTAGTTATACTCGGACAAGAAGCAAGGTGGTTCGATCACCAGAATTAAAACTACTGTTATCAGATTTAACTAATGATTATTGATTTAAACTATCGAGAAAATAGTAGAAAAGATGGTAACTGTTATCTAATAGAAAATATCAATACTTAGTACTTATGCATGAGTGTAAACATTGAATAAAAACTCAGAGCCAAACATTTGTAGCACAAATCTTTACAGTATAGAAAAGCAGAGGTTGGCCGAGAGCTCCGACCGTAACCAAGAGTTATACCATTGGTAAACATCATATAGAAAATATGAAAGTTCTCCATATATTTATATTTAATCACAATAGTAAGAGAGTAATGCTCTTTTTCATTGAAATAGGGTAAGTCCGAGAAGGATTCCCCAAAATGCAAGACTAGAGGGTCTTACAGCTATTTTATAAACAAAACATAAAGTATTCGCAGTTTACAAGCATGACTAAGTCTCAGGATAATGCACCAAGAATCAAAAGAAAATGATTCGTAGGTAAAAACCTTTGTTCTCAACAGAGAAATTAACATTGTTGTGCAAAATTACAAATGTCTTTTATAGAACAATAAAACTCAGAAAAATAATGTAAACAACGATTTTGACTATCCCATGCTGGAAGGGAACATGGATTAATTCCAATGGCACAGCACGCCAAGGACTATACTACGAGATCATCAAGTATAGCACACAAAATACATGTTTAAGAAGTAAACTCCATTAGCAGAGAGAATCATAACTGAAAGGATAATGGAGCAGGGTTGGGTTGAGAGGTTAGGTACCTGCAAAGAAAAGCAAACAAAAAAGAGTAAGTGTTGATTCTTTAATATACAAATCGTAGGTAAGTTCAAGTAAAATCGGAAAGAACATTCGAAAATGATATTTACTTGCCATATTAAACCTCCAGAAAACGAAGAACTCCATGCGCAGACCTGAGAAGGAAATGGTGGGAGTATCAATGTGAAACTTTTGAGAAGATTGAAGTAAACTAGAAATTCAGAGGAAAGAATCGAATAGTTGTATTATTAAAAAAAAGGGTTAAATACTACCTTTCCGAGCTTGAATCTGGGTGGACATCCAAAATCTAGAACATAAGGTATGGGATGAAGAGTAAGAGAATGGGCAGCATTCTTCGAATGTGTATCTCGCACCCAACATGCTGATAGGGGTATGGCTGTAACCAGTAGAGCCTTAAGCTAACTCATAAAAGAATTACAGAGTGACATAAAACATTGTATTACAGATGGAGAACCAAAGATCTTACCTGAATGTGTCCGCCAAGAGGGTTAAAACCTCCCACCGACAGAACCAACCCTTCACATTCACGAATATTTCTTGTAGAGACAGGGTTTTAGACCAGAGACAAAGAGTCGAGACCAAATGAGGGTTTCCATAGATTTTTGCTGAGTTAACAAAGTTTTTCCCGCTTGAGAGGTGACTGCAGATCCCTAAAAGGGATGGACGGGGGAGATTAAGATAGGTGGTCTTGAAAACTGAGCAAGTACTATGGCCAATCGCCCAGCTGTTCAAGTATCACACAGCAGAGTGAAGAGCTTTAAATTAACCAATACGTGTCAGCTTATAAATCTCGCATAAAAATCCCAATTATGTTTTGGTAAGTAATATGTATATGTGTCAATTAAATACCCTAGCTCAAGTAAAACTTATTCTTGGTTATACACCTGAGGCTATGGTGTAAGCATATAGAATGATTTTATATGTTTAAGCAATAGATTTAAAGTTTAGATTTAAGATTACTTCTTTATCTTCCAGTTATGAAATAATAGTTATGGTAAGAACCTATCGTATGGTTCTCATATCTACTGAATAATATATATATGTAAGGATGTTATTAATTATGGAGTGAAAAGTATAAAAAAAAAATATGAGTGTTACAATGTGCTAATACATTGTGGCTATATATAGCTCTTACTAACTTAAAAAAAATTATGAGTGTTACAATGTGCTAATACGTTGTGGCTATCTATAGCTCTTACTAACTTTGATCATGTTCAAGCCTCTAATCTAACTGTGATTATGATGGAATCTATGATTATAAAATAACTTCCACAAACTTTATATGACCAAGTTCATTTTTTTAAAACTTTGCTCCAAGGTTGTTCATTAACCATAACTTAAGACTTAAAACTAGATCTGGAGCTATTAGGAACCTACAATATACAAAAAAACTTATGCATATTTCATTTATCACAATTTATTTGCATATAAATTTTGTTCTTCCACATATTAGTGTTTATCATTGGACATGGTGACTCTAAATATTCTTCCTTCCAATGAAGGAAAGTTTCTCGAATGAAATTGGCATGACATTTCACAAAAGAAAAGTAAAAGTAATTTTATTTTTACTTTACATTTTCTCATAGTAATCATCAAGATGGTTGGGTTATTTATTCAAATCAAGAACAATTTAGATTAAAAAAAACAAATTTTAAATAAAATAAATTGTAAATATTATTGCAAAATGAAATTATTGAATATTTGATGCCATTGAATCCATTTTAGTTTACCATTTTTGTATTAAAGCAAGTACCATTATGACCATGATATGCAATTCCAAGCCATTAAATAATGTAATACATAAGCTGATTTTTAGGAGGCATTTTGAGTGTTCAATACTTCACTTGTGTAAAATACTAATGTGAACTTGAACAACAAAAACATGTATCAGTGATTGACTTTTTTTTCCTTTACCTTTTTTTTTTGCTGCTTAGTGGTTACAAAATTACCAATGCTTGTACATTGTAACATACACCATTAACTTCACATGGAAATGTAAGGAGATAAAAATTATTTTATACAAGTTACTCATGGGTAACTAACAATTCACCATTAAATATTCCTTACTCATCATTACATAGAATGTTTACTAGTTCATAGTGTAATTTTTAGAATAGGACTAGTAAGCTCCTTAACCATTAACAACCTCCATTATAGTATATTAACACAATTACTGTATGATGTAACCTTCCATTCATTTCATTACCCATATAGTCATTATGAACATCATAACAAGAAAGGAATCAACATCGTAAACTTGACACAATAATCAATCACATCATTGAACACCAATATACCCTGGAAACCCCGTAGGGTGGAAACCAGCAAACGTTTAATTTTATTATTAAACACTCGTGAGGGTGTTCAGCCCATCACTCAATGGCTTATAAGGGAGACCATCCCTTAACCATCGTTTATATAATCTTACAAGGAAATATGCAAATATCTAGCTTAAAGCCATTACAATAAATATGATACCATTTACCCTTTGGTCTTCATATCTTTAGATCTTCACATCTTGGTGGCATGGATATACCTACAATGGACCATCGTACATTGGACCTTCCTGCAACTCACACTCATCTGCTTGAACATTAATCATTTACCTGCCACCATGACAAGCATAATTTTTCTTTGTACATGACAAGCATACTATTCCTTTGTACATGTCACCATCATTCCCTGCTATGATTCCTTCAACATAAAAGGATGTCAAGATTCATATAGTATTAATCAATGTATAATCATGACAAACAAGTAAAGTACCTTTTCATTCTCTCTTTAATAACACATACCTCATATGTGCTGGTTATAGGTCATCACAATAACTAATGCTTACGTCGCATAAGCACACATTCTTGCAAGACAATGGCTACATCTCCCAAGATTTCTTTAAGATAAACTGATACATCAGCTAAGATATTTATGCCTGTGATTTACATACATTTAATAAAAATAGCTAACCCTTAAGCTATTACCTTTAGTGCATGGAATGCAAGTTAACATAACAATTGTCTCCCCCATGCATGCGAATGCATACTGATTCCAAAAGACTCTCCCTAAAGAAGTGCTTACACAACAAAGCACACAACCTTCTTCTGAAAACTATCTTTGAAAATCTCTAGTATAAATGACATATACAGTATATTTTCATTTTGTAAAAATTATGCAATTAAGATTATATTCTTATATCTTTTCAAAGATTGTATAAACAATCATATTCAATGTAGTTGTACTACAAGCTATCTTTCTACATACAGTAAGTATTCTTTTTTAATAGGATTAATAAATATATTTTCATATGTAGTCTTTATAGGAATTAAAATGTAATCATGATAATATAAAATAATCACTTAGTTTATTCATCTAAAGTCATGACTAGTTATTTAACATGAATTTATAAATAACATTTTATAACCTGTAGGTAATTTATTCATGGATTTATTAATAATATTTTGGCTTTTATGTATTAATCTGTATGGTTTTATGAAATAATTAATCTCCATCAACACCATGGAAAAACTACCCATGGATTTATGAAACTATCCATGGATTTATTAATTAATCTTTACCATTACCATGGTAAAATATTCATATATTTATTAATTCATTACTATTTACAACATGGTTAATGAATATAAATCTAAGAAAACTTCTCTTTTCTTATTCATTGTACAAGAATATATTTCAAGAGTCACTCTCTTTAATCTATTCAAGAAAAATACTTTGGGCTTGTTATCACTTCATAATTTAAATGAGTAAAAAATCTCTTTTAGAATAAGAGCATTCATCTTCTATTTTCTTGCTTATACAATATTATGAAATATTTTTATTAAAGATTTACCCTCTTTAATCTAATCAAGAAAATCTCTTTTAAAAACAAAGTACCATAATTAACCCTTATTTGGGCATAAGAGCTAGATAGACCTTTTAAAATAATAACAAAGTTAACATGTAACCTTTGCAATCCCTTGCAAAGGAATTAATGCAATGGAATTATCTTCTACTCCCAAGATAAATACATTCTTACGAAAATAGTCAACAGTAAATTTGTTTCGATCAAATCCCAATAACTAATGAAATACCATTTTTTTGGTATGTACTTATCTCAAGAAATATGAGGAAGATAATTAGTATATTTTCTATTTTCTAATAATCTTTTAGCAAAAAAAAATATGATATATATATAATATTTTCTTATATTTTTTTAACTCATAAAGAGAAAGTCTATATAATAAAGAAATTAAGCCAAAATCATTTATCTTGGCAGTCGACTCTCATTCCAATCAACTCTTATCAAGAAAATGAATTAACACCATCTATATATAATCTTTTCTTATATATTTTAACTCACAAAGAGAAAGACTATTTAATAAAGAAAGTAGGCCAAAATCACTTAACTTGGCGGTCGACTCTCTTCACCTTCATTCCAAATTTCTCGTGCAAGAGAAGTTAAAGCAAACGACAGAAGTTGGATTTTAGGATTCTGATGCTCCAATTTGTAGATAATGTTTGTGAGGCCTCAATAATCCCTTACCATGAGTCATGACTTGTTAACCAGAACATTTGTCTCAACGAAAGAGCAACAGACAAAGACGTATCAACCAAAAAATTTGGCCAAACCTACAATTTTCTGCTCTCGACGACCAAAGCTAACATGCATGTCTGGAGTCGGTGGCTCATCTGATTTTGACAGAGAAGCCCAGCATATGGAATAAAAAAGGAACGGTAAAACATTTTTGTTATGAAACTAATTACGACTTTTATTTTGTTTGCCACCTTCTCCCTATCATGAAACAAGAATGTCATACCATCCCTTTCCCAAAACGCTGGATGCATCACCTATTTATTCTCAACCGATTCAATAATTCAGTTTTCAACCAATTCTTGATTTAAAATAGTTAAAGTCAAAATAAATTTACCATATTAATTTACATAGATTGAATGGGTCGGTTACATACTCCCACCCTTAAGAGAACACCGTCCTCGGTGTGCTTCTCTCACTGAAGTTTAAACTTATACTCATGATATAATAATATAAACAACCCAAAAGGGCTCCTTCCCCTTGGCTATGAAACACTTTTTTTTTCCTTTAAAATCCATTAATTGAAACAATAATGTTCTTATCCATATTCATAAGCATGTATAGTGCAAATAAAATTTCATTTCCATTTATAACTACTTATCCCTTATTAAATTCACAAAAGTATAGAAAAATATCTATACGAACTTACCAACCAATTACTATTGAAAAAAATGTTGGCTTTTACGCAAGCTCTCACAGAATGGTTGAACACCCATCAACACTTCCTAGAAAGAGCCTGTAATGTATGACTAACAATTCAATGACATTAGTCACATAATTTTAAAAATGAAATACTTGCAACTACAAAACATTATTGCAATATAAAGAGATGTTTTAATCAAAGTACTTCCATAAGTACTAAGAGAGAACCAACCCTCTCATCAATCCATCACGTGCACACTGTCTTAGCTCCTGCTAAAGACATCCATACAGTACTTAAAAATTACTCAGAGAGAGTCTAGCTCTCTAATCGTACCAATGGTCAATCCATGCACCATAGGCATATCCTAGTATCTACTAAGACATTCAAACAAATTAGTAATATTATAAATGAACTTATACATTCAGTAATTCATTTTCCGATTGCTAAGCTCTTTATAATTATCTAGAAATTTAGTCTTTCAAGTTGTGGTCCTCCCAACCATCAAGTGAGGCTATTACGTCCTCCACTTGCTCCCTAGCTCCATAATCTGAACAGTGCCACGGGTTAACAATGGATTCCTCTGTTGTGACCTCATGATGGCCAATCCAGTCACACTCAGATATTTTTGGCTTTACAAGGGTTGCTGTAAGCTATTTTCAACTGGTCCCAACCAGCTCTAGAAAATACTCCCCCTTTACCAATTTCACAGAACGCCTACTCCTCCCTGGGGATCCAGCTTTATCCTCAAAGGAGTAGGTAACTATCTTTCCAACTATCCCCAACCACTTCCTATTCTTGGAAACATTTTTTACCATCAGCTTAGAAATATTGTCTTTCATTAGTTAATTTAAACAAATTAAATAATTTTCTTTATCAATAGTGACAATTTAGGTTTTTCTTTCCAGATAAAAGAAAATTAAACAAATTGTCTTTAACTGGTTAATACTAGTTAACTTTAATGAAGTTGTCACAACTCCCCCGCCTGGAAGTAACATACATGTGTTGTTCATTAAAACATGATAATTTAACGTTTACTGTTGCAACTCACATTGAAATGCTTGCAATGTTTTATTTTCGCAGATTTTTTGTTTCTATTAAGCTACCCATGCTTACTATCAGAAACAATGCTAATCGTAAATTTGCATTTCTCAAGCACATATTATCTTATGCAAACATTTCCAGTTCCCATAATGTTCTATTCCCACAGTCTCACACACGAAATAAATATCATAATCACTTGTTCACCACTTTCAAATAGCTTTAGTCAAAATCGATTCATGCATATAACTTTCATTAGTTATTAATTCATAACTAGTCAATAGTTTTAATGCATCCATGACGACTCATGCAAACACTAGTTAGTCAACTAGTCATTTAGTTAAGTTTCACAACTTGACCCATTAAGAGGTTTTATTCGATTTAATTCTAACACTATATCATCTTATATAAGGACTTTCCTCATCTTTTGCATTTGTGCATTAATTTCTCACACCATCACTATACACATTCATCTCTTTAAAGTAGTACATGGTAACTTGGAAATTTTATTGCATGCAAAAACAACTAATTCTTTTCCAACTCAAATGAAAGGTAGCTATTTTTCTTTCATGTTTTTTTATACTTCCTTTCCTAAATAAATATGGCATAATACACATATTAATCTCATATGCATATTCTTATCCGAAAAAAAGTATATTATAATAGCATGTATTTTTTTAAGAACTCTCTTAAATGGAAGCTAATATCATGCAATTCAATGTATGTAACAATTAATTTTTAAAGGAATCAACATGCATATGCATAGACTTCTTAAAATAAAATACTTATCTTTATTTCATTTGAAGAACTTCTCTCTCTACTGCAGTACTCATCCCCATCAGGAAATTCATATTTCTCCTCTACAATAATGCTTTCTTTTAGCAGCATCGACAATATTTTTTTTTTAGCATGATTAGATAAAACCTTAATCAATAAATAATCAATCTTTGAATGATCATTTAACACCTATTCATGTGCATATATGAGATGTGAATACAATGTCACATCATGCTTTCTTCTAACATCTCTACCTTAGTGTGAGTAAGTAATTATCAATTCATGTCAAATAACTCCCACATTATTATGAAAATTTTCACACACGCACACATTCGTACAAGAAAAATCACTATATCTATTCAGAAATTATTTTAATGGAAAATGACACAATGTGCATTCGCTTTACTTAAAATTTTACAAAAGACCCACCATTTTAACTTTTGCCTCTGGAGCATGCAAATATAATAAAGCTAAAACATTGACTATTGTTCTTATGCATACAATGCATAAAGATTAATTTCCCAGAAGAGTACTTTACATAATCAAGGAGGAAAACTCAAGATTCCTCTTCAAGGACATATAATATAACAGACATGCAAAACATGGTTTATTTTCCATAAAACTAATGAAATAAAACATAAGAATACATGCCTGATTCTTGAAATATTATACCCACATTAGCCATGTATATATTTTAAGGAAACCAAAACATTACTTCAATTTTTGTTCATGTAATTCATCTTCTTTTCCAAAGAATATTTTCGAAAGTATGATAACAAAACATGTTATGATTTTCCACATATAAACTTATGTTCCTTTTGATGAAATCTAATACAGCTATTGTATGCTTATGCATGAACTCACTTCAAATGAAACTAACATAATAGTTATGATAGCATAAAGTACTCACATACTCAATAGATCTTCTATCCATGCAAAGAAGTTTGTTCCTCTATGATTCTACATGCAAGTTGCTCATGCTTTGCTTCCAATAATTTATCATAGATAGCCTCTTTTATGCATAAAAAATACGCAATACTAATAAGGTTAGCTTAACCTTTAATATACCTAAATCAAGAAGTTGACGTAATCCATCTAGAAATGTAGTATATTCAAGAGGTTATTCTCTTTAGCCTATATTTATTTTCAAGAAAATAACTTGGATTCCTTATCATTTAACACACAAGTATGAAATCCCTTTTAAAGGAAATCAATCTTCCTATCTTTTCTTAAATAAGATATATATAAAGGCAAGAAATTTTACTTATTTATGTTTTACTACTGCTCACACCTTTCAAGATACATACTAGTAATATTTGCAAGAACTCACATGGGTTCTTCTCAACAAAACTAGCATAGTAGTTTGGTCTTTTACCTTGGTATATCTTTCTAAAAGATTATCATATTAGCAATTCTTTATTACTTTCCAAAAGAACTAGCACAATCTTGCATATTAAGTGAAACCACATTTTACTCTATATTTGTCTCTTTTAGTTGCAAGAATTATTTCAATATTTCTCTCCCAGAAAAATTCAAATGTATATTAGTTAAATTTTCAAGCACACACATGTTTCTTTTTCTAGAAGCCAAATTCCCAACTCCTTTCAAGGAAACTTCAACACAACAATAGAAGTTTTACGTACATGGAAAATACATATCCTTTTTAAAGAGACTCTAGCTCAACAGTTATTCACTTTGTAAGCAGTGTATTTTCCATAAATACAATAACTAGTGTTTCAAGAAAAGAAAGATAATAATACTTATTTCTTGAAACTCTTTATTCAACCTGGATTAGAGATGTGATGCCTTCCTTCACATATGCGCATTTCATCTCGGATCTCTCAATTTCTTTTCGCTAAATCCCAAAGGCGCTAGTGTTGCAACCTTTAGCTCTGATACCACTTGTAACATACACCGTTAACTTCACATGGAAATGTAAGGAGATAAAAATTTTATACAAGTTACTCATGGGTAACTAACCATTCACCATTAAATATTCCTTACTCATCATTACATAGAATGTTTACCAGATCCTAGTGTAACTTTTAGAATAATAATAGTAAGCTCCTTAACCATTAACAACCTCCATTATAGTATATTAACACAATTACTGTATCATGTAACCTTCCATTCATTTCATTACCTATATACTCATTATGAACATCATAACAAGAAAGGAATCAACATCATAAACTTGACACAATAATCAATCACATCATTGAACACCAATATACCCTGGAAACCCCGTAGGGTGAAAACCAGCAAACGTTTAATTTTATTATTAAACGCTCGTGAGGGTGTTCAGCCCATCAATCAATGGATTATAAGGGATACCATCCCGTAACCATCGTTTATATAATCTTACAAGGAAATATGCAAATATCTAGCTTAAAGCCATTACAATAAATATGAAACCATTTACCCTCTGGTCTTCATATCTTTAGATCCTCACATCTTGGTGGCATGGATGTACCTACAATGGACCATCGTACATTGGACCTTCCTGCAACTCGCACTCATCTGCATGAACATTAATCATTTACCTGCCACCATGACAAGCATATTTTTCCTTTGTACATGACAAGCATAATATTCCTTTGTACATGTCATCGTCATTCCCTGTTATGATGCCTTCAACATAAAATGATGTCAAGATTCATAAAGTATTAATCAATCATTTCACATATCTGTACTATAGTAGCTTCTCCATCTACTCATGTATATTCATGACATGCAAGTAAAGTACCTAGTCATTCTCTCTTTAATGACACATACCTCATATGTGTTGGTTATAATTCATCACAATAACTAATGCTTCGGTCGCATAAGCACACATTCCTGCAAGGCAATGGCTACATCTCCCAAGCTTTTCTTTAAAATAAAATGATACATCAGTTAAGATATTTATGCATGTGATTTACATATATTTAATAAAAATAGCTAACCCTTACGCTATTACTTTTAGTGCATGGAATGTGAGCTAACATAACAAATGTTTCTCCCATGCATGCAATGCATATCGATTCCAAAAGAGTCTCCCTAAGGAGTGCTTACACAACGAAGCACATAACCTCCTTCATGAATCTTCCCAAAGAAAATCTCAATGCTAGTGAGCATGTAAACATATGTTTTATTTTTGTAAAAATATGCAATTAAGATTATAAATACATGTCCTCTTTTCCAAAGATTGTACTAAACAATCGTATTCAATGTAGTTTAATACTACAAACTATCTTTCTACATACAAATAATTATATTCTTTTTCAATAAAAGTTAATAAATATGTTGCATGCTTATGCATGATCTTCCTCCAAAAGGAATTAACATCATAATCATGATAATATAAAATAATCACTTAGTTTGTTCATCTAAGGAATAAAACTGACTAGTTCCTTTAACCATGAATTTATTAAATAACTTTAATTTACCAACACCATGGTAATTTATTCATGGATTTATTAAATAACTAATATTTGCAAACACCATGGTAATCTACCCATGGTTTTATGAAATAATTAATCTCCATCAACACCATGGAAACTGCCCATGGATTTATGAAAACTATCCCTGGATTTATTAATTCATTAACCTCTACCACTATCATGGTAACTATTCATGGATATATATTAATTCATTACTATTTACAACATGGTTAATGAATATAAATCTGGGAAAACTTCTCTTTTCTTCTTCATTGTACAAGAAGGTATTTCACGAGTCACTCTCTTTAATCTATTCAAGAAAAATACTTTGGTATTGTTATCACTTCACAATTTAAAAGAGTACAGAATCTCTTTTAAAATAAGAGCATTCCTCTTCTATTTTCTTGCTTATATAATATTATGTAAATATTTATATTAAAGAGTTACCCTCTTTAATCTAATCAAGAAAATCTCTTTAAAAATAAAATAAAATACCATAACTAACCCTTATTTGGACATAAGAGCTAGATAGACCTTTTAAAATAATAACAAATTTAACATGTAACCTTTGCAAACCCTTGCAAAGGAATTAAGGCAAAGGACTTATCTTCTACTCCCAAGATAAATACATTCTTATGAAAATAGTCAACAGTAAATTTGTTTCGATCAAATCCCAATAAACTAACGAAATCCCATTTTCTTGGTATATGAGAAAGATCATTAGTATTTCTATTTTATAATAATATTTTTGCAGAAAACTATATAATATATAATATTTATTTATATATTTTAACTCACAAAAAAAAAAAAAAACTATATAATAAAGAGAGTAAGCCAAATTCACCTTTCTTGGCAGTCAACTCTCTTCACCTTCATTCCAAATTTCTCTGCATTCAAACGCAATGATTAAATCTCTTTAACGACTTGGCCCAAATTTTCATTTGAACAACGGACCAATACTCCTCCGACTTGATTATAATCATGGGTAATTTTTTGCCCGTCTACTCTACACCTAACACCAAAGACGGACCCCAACGCTGACAGCACTGAAAGGAGAAAAAGGTCAAAAGAGCAGAGCGAAAAGTAAGGTTAACGTTCATCAATAAATGAAATTCCATGCAACCTTGTCGATTCTCCCATATCTGCCAAATAAACGTTCAATGTCTGTCTGGCGAGCCTCATACTCTATGTTTCCACAATACAAAGGCTTCATCACTAACTCCCAACTCTTCTTCACTAACTACCCATGTATTTAAATAGGTTCCAGAGAAGATATCGCTGGGTTGTATGAGCCGCAACAATAGGTTCCCAACACACACTAAAAACTCAAAATGCGAAGATCTTGTGTATGTGCGGGTGTGAGTTCTTTATGAAGGAGTCGTTTAACTCTCAACCAATTCCAGAATCCGTTTTCCATGAACTAATTCTTGATTTTCTTGATGCAACTGTCTTGGTAAAACATGGCAAAAACTGTAATTTACAATAGTTTACGTGGGTGTTACATACATAATTTTAAGTAAGCTTGGATCATGACATCTACACAGATCCAAAAGTTATGAATCCTAAATAAATATGATAGTTGTAATCCTGAAAAGTGCAAGTTATCCAAAGCCTTTTTAAAAACATAATGTGTGAAACTCTAAATAATGAATGTATGATTCTATGTTAGTTTTTTGCAAATTTACATTAATGCTTGTATGATTCTAGTGTTAATATTAGTGCAAAAATAAAATTTTGATAAAAAACTAGTCAATATATACTTATTTAGAATTAACTAAATTGACAAACTAATTACAGTATTAGATTGTTTAGATAAATATAGTAAAATATTTTAAATTCATTTTATTATTTTATTTTATTTTTTTAAACATAGTGGTACCTCGCTATTTATCTATCAAATCAAATACTCTAAAAATAAAAAATTACTACTCTACTTAAATAAATTTAATAAAATATTTATATTCATTTTATTTATTAACTCATAAAATTACATTAACAAAATTTAGACGCGGTCCCTTTGCTCGAGGGGACCAAACGTGTTCTCAAATATAGTAACTCCAAACATCCATGGCTACCTATGAAGGTTCTATGAACTTGTTAATGAAAAGGAAGAGAATTATAAGAATGAAAATTGTAATAAAAAAGGAAAAAACTCAAGCTTACCTTTATGAGTAATAAGCTTTAGCATGCATATTACATGGCCATCTTCAAAGGTCTTAAGTTTTTCAACATGATTTATTTCTAAATTCTCATTATATATATATATATATATTTATTGACACAAAAGGATTCAAATTTTAAATTTTGTAAGAAAAAAAAGATTCTTGGTTATTTTTATGTGTGAAAAAATTATTGGAATTTTGTCTTTAAATAGACTACAGTAGAAAAAAATCTCATGGAAATTTTTTCTTACACAATAATACTATTGGAAAAACTATGGGTTAAAAAAGATAAAGCCTAATTTGATCAAGTCAAAATGACATGACATGACATTAAAATATAGCTTTGGTTCTTAACTAGAGAGCATCTCTCACAATAAAAGAATTATCATTTTTCATTTTATTAAAACCTTGATTTAATCTCTATGGAATATCCATGAATTTTTTTTAGTAGATTTAGATATATCTTTAAAGTAAATTAAATTAAAATAAAGTATAAAATTAAATTAAATTAAAATATTTATAAAATATTTTGATTGTGAATGAGCTATGTTTTTTGGGCATGTCGTCTTTTAAAGTCATGATATGATCCATGTGATTTAAAAAATCATATTTACAAGTTAATAATATCATAGCTAACATGGGGGTGAAATCTATGGTTAAAAATCTTGTTACATTGTAAATTTATTATAAGTATTGAGTTTTTATGTTCTTATTAATGAAATTTAAATATGGTTACTAATCATTAGTTTAATATATATGGAAAGCAATATGTTTTTGAGAAAGAAATTGTTTATTTTTAAGGCTTACCATGAGGTACTTCCATGTCCAAGAGGAATCAATTAAAGTCAAAAGAGAAAGGTGCAAGAAATACAGTAATGGGAATTGTTTTAAATTTGAAGATAATGAAAATAAAATGAAGGACACATTTCTATAGTTTATCTTTTTTGTTGTCAAGAAACAAATAGTAAATTATCAACCTAAACTAGAAATAATTACAAACATGTTGGTTTATTATTTCACCAAAATGAAGAGAATTTATTGAATATACATGGTTCAGTACATAAGGGAAAATCCTTTTAACTTTCTAGTTGATAGAGAGGTTGAATGAGTTACATTTAAATATTATATAAATTCCTTTTATTGAAATTATCTCACTTGGAAGGATTCAACATAGAGACTAAAGAAAGTACAATGTATTGATAGTGTTACACGTCATTTCGTCACCATTAGATAAATGAACGCCAATATGGATCTGTCACTATCCGATGAATTGTTCCAAAGAAATCCCCTAAAATTTTTGGATCAAAACAATCCCAAAGACAATAATAATTCTGGATTACATTATTTAAATGGCTATTTTGAAGTACTTGCGCACTTTTTCTAGTCACTACATACACAAACGCAGTTATAATCATTGTGCCTTGTGGAATCATATGCTATGTTTTCCACTCAAAAGTGTGAAATATTCTTAAAGTAGGTAAAAATAAAAATATTTTCTTGAAGCTTTCTTTGAGGAATATTTTTCAACTAAAAGGAATCGATCCCATACCTACTTGGGCCTCATTCCTTGGTTCATGGATCAAACTCCCTCTATTTGTGGAAACATAATCCCTCTCTTTATGGATCTCGTCCCTTGAGAAGAGGATCTCAAAACTCCTCCTCTTAGCCTCTAAATTCAGCATAGACCACAGGGTAGACGAGGAATTTTGGAATGTAAACTTATGTTGTCGAATGTTGTGAAATCAACTCCAAAAATAGAAGAAAAGAGATATCAATGCCTTAGAAATAAGCCACTTCGAGGGGGAAACCTCCAATACATTACATGAATGAAAAATTCTTGGATGATACAAATTACAAAACCTCCTTTTTATATATAGGAGTCCATGGCGCCACAATGTAATCCTAGATGACCTAACAATAATAATTTAAGGGAACAATAATAACAATATGGGGGTTGCAAGGGTACAATAATAACAATAAGGGGCTTAAAATAACAACAATAAGGGACTATACTAGTAATATAGGGACCTAACATGCCCCTCTCCTTCAAAAAAGTGTTGTCCTCAACGCTTTAGTAGCTCTAGGTTCTTCGATATAAAATTTTCATCCTCCCATGTAGAATCTTCAGTGGGTAAGTTCTTCCACTTGATGAGATACTCTGACATTGATCGATTTCGTAACTGTCGAGTTCTTGTTTCCGTGACCGCTTCAAGTTCCAATATGATTTTTCCTTCCTCATCAAGTTCTAGCAATATTGTTTGAACTAGAAGATTTTCACCTATAACCTTATTTAAGCATGAAACATGGAAATTTGGATGCACTCGTGAAGAAGCAGGAAGCTCCAATTTGTATGCCACAGTACCAATATTTTGCAACACCTTGTAAGGACCAAAACTTCTCTAGCTGCAATGTTGATCTTCGTGTTGTTTCGTTCGATTTTGTGCCAAATTTAGGTTGTCCTTTAAGAGTTGGAGAACTTCTTGTTGATGCTCGATGTGATCTTCCACTCCTTGAACCTTCAAATTTTCTCTTAAAGATGTGTGATGGATGGTGGATGATATCCATAAAGTGCCATAAATGCGTTCATTTTTGCTGCAGTATGGAAGGAAGTGTTATACCACCATTCAAAGAGAGGTAACGACTTGGCCCATTATGTTTGTTTATCAGATACAAAACAACAAAGATATCCTTCCAAACATTTATTTACTATCTCAGTTTGACCATCGGATTGAGGATGATAAGATGAGCTATGAGCTAATTGAGTACCCAAACAAGAAAATAACTCCGTCAAAAAATTTCTAGTAAAAATGGGATCTCTGTCGCTCACAATAACCCTTGGGTTTCCATGTAGCTTTTGAATTGTGTCCATAAATGTAGTAGCAATTGTACATGCTTTAAATGGATGACGTAATGCACAAAAGTGTGCATACTTGGTAAGTCTATCAACTACCACCATGATGACACTCTTTCCTTCGGACTTAGGTAAACCTGTGATAAAATCCATGGAAATATCCTCCCAACCTTGACTTGGAATGGATAAATATTGTAGAAGACCCAAGGTCTTAATTGTCTCAATTTTATTCTGTTGGCAAACCAAACATTCTGCCACAAAATTTTGAATATCGGATTTAAGGCCATCCAAAAAAATTCTTTCTTCACCCTGTGGTAAGTTTTTAAAAATCCTAAGTGTCCTCCTAAAGGAAAAGTGTGCAATTCCAAAAGAATATTTTGTTTTAGTTGGGAATTATTACAAAGATATAAGTGATATTTGTACCATAAGAAATCATTTTTCCAACTAAATGTATCAAATGTACTAGGATCTTGCTGTAACTTTTGAATGAGTGTCCACACTTCTTCTTCCTTCTTCCATTCATCTCTTGCTTCGGTTATTTAATCTAGTTTTATAATAGAAATGACACAAAGCAATGCTTCCACCTCTTCATTCTTTCTTGAGAGTGCATCTGCAACAACATTTAGCTTCCCTTTTTTGTAGATTATTTCAAATTCATAACCCAACATCTTTGTGACCCATTTTTGATACTCTTCTAAAGATAGTCTTTGTTCCAAAAAAATTTTAATACTATCATGATCCGTTTTTACCTTGAAGTGTCTTCCCATTAGGTAAGTTCTCGATTTCTTTAGTGCATGCAGTAATGCTAACATTTCCTTCTCATAAATAGGTTTCTGTAAATAATTTCCTTTGATTGGATGACTTTCAAAATAAATGGGTCTTCCTTCTTGCATTAAAACAACACCAATTCCATTTCCTGAGGCATCACATTCCACAATAAAGTTTTTTTTGAAGTATGGCATAGCTAAGACCGGTGTGAGGCACATTGCCTCTTTAATATGTTCAAAGGCCTTAGTTGCTTCAGGAGTCCATGAAAATGCATCTTTCTTCAATAATGTTGTTATAGGTGTTGCTATTCTCCCATAATTCTTAACTTTCTTCAATAATGTTGTTATAGGTGTTGCTATTCTCCCATAATTCTTAACAAACTTGCGATAATACCTTGTTAACCCGATAAATCCTTGCAACTGCTTTATAGTTGTGGAGACGTTCCATTCCTTAATGGCTTTAATTTTGTTAGGGTCTACCTCAACACCCTCGTGAGATACAATATGGCCCAGATATTCCACCTCTTGTACTCAAAAGAAACATTTGGATGGTTTTGCATATAATTGTTTCTCCTACAATAGTTTGAGCACCCTGTCAACATGTTAAACATTATCCTTCCAAGACCTTTTGTATATTAGTATATCATCAAAAAATACTAGGACAAATTTTCTAAGGAAGGGTTTGAAAATGGAATTCATCAACCCTTGAAATGTAGAAGGTGCATTGGTAAGGCCAAAAGGCATGACCAAAAATTCATAATGACCCTCATGAGTTCGAAATGTTTTTTTCAGAATATCTTCAGTCTTCATTCTAATTTGATGATATCTTGAATGAAGATCAAACTTGGTAAAAGAAATTGCTCCATGTAATTCATCCAATAATTAATCAATCACAGGAATGGGAAATTTATCTTTAATGGTGAGCTTATTGAGCTCCCTATAATTTGGACACATGCACCATGATCCATCCTTCTTGTGTACCAATACTATAGAAGCAGAGAAAGAACTTTTACTGGGTTGAATTATACCCGCCTCTAACATTTTTTTAATCATACATTCAATTTCACTCTTTTGGACATAAGGATATATATAAGGCCTGATGTTTGGAGGAACACTTCCTGGAATCAAATGAATAGCATGATCATGATCACGAATAGGTGGGAGTCCTTTGGGAGTTTCAAACACCTTGGAATGATTGTCCAAGACTTGTTGGAGATCTACAAAAATAGATGATTTTGATGTTGGAACTTCTAGTGAGCATAATTGTGCAATTACGCCTCGCTGTTCTTTCTTTAGAAGCTTTGTCATGACATTAGAGCTTATTATCCTTCCTGGCTTGCCCGCAATACCCCGTAATTCGACTTCCTTTCCTTCTGAAAAAAATTTCAAGAAAAGTTCTTGAAAATTAAAAGCTACCGTCCCCAAAGATTGTAACCATTGTACTCCTAGTACAACATCAACACCTCTCATAGGAATGGAAAGCATTGGACTATTCAATACATATCCCCCCATGGTTAGCTTGATATTATGGCATTTTTCAGAGAAATTTATAGTTCCTCCATTTGCAACCACCACTTGACATTCTGGTGCTGGGTATAGGAAACAATTTAATTCCTTGGCTACCTTACAATGAATAAAATTATGGGTGCTACCTGAATCAATCAACACTATTACCTTTTTCTTCTTGATTTGTCCTTCTATCTCGAGAGTTTGAGGAGTGGTAATTCCTGCCAGTGCATTACACGATATGGTCGGATTCATTTCTTCCTCTTCTAGGGCTGGTTCCTGGTGTATATCCTCTTCTTGTTCATTTTCTTCTTCCTCTTCACAATCTATGTAAAATAATTTCTTCTCAAGACACTTATGACCTTTAGTGTATTTGCTATCACAACTGTAGCAAAGCCCTTTTTCTCTTTTTTCTTCCAATTGTTGTGGTGTCAACCTTGTAGGTTGTGGAAATCTAGGAGTAGCAACACTTCCCTCTTTATAGAAGTGATTGGTAGGCTTCCTTGTCGCCATAATTTTACATTCAATTTTTCTTGCCAACCTGAATGCCTTCTCCAATGAATCAGGTTCCAAAACGCGAACTTCATGTTGGATGTTATCCTTTAAAGTATCTATGAAGAGATCAATCCTGTGTTCCTCTGGAATATCAGTTACCCTTATATTCAATTTTTGGAAGTCCTTAATGTGCTCCCCCACTAAGCCCTTTTGTTTGAGATTTATCAATTGGCTAAAGAAGGTGTTGCTCTTTGTATCCTCATAATGTGCTATCATTTCCTCCGTAAAAATTGACCAAGTGACAATTTTTTTACGGGAGCAAAGCCATCGATACCATACAAATGTATTTTTTTATAAATGTAAAGTTGCAATGCGTACCTTTTGTGTGTTTTGCACATTATTGAGATCAAAATATTGCTCCATCTATAGTATCCATGTTACAAGATCCTTTCCATCAAACTTCCTCATATCCATTTTTGGAATATGGTAGTTCTTCCCGCCAACCTTAGAGTTTATGAAATCACAATCAACATTTATTTTGTTCTCATCATGAGTCTCCTCTACTATATTTTTACCATTAGGAAACATTTGTTGTATCAACTTTGTCAAACCTTCCATGTCTTCTTTTATATCATTCTTAATGTTTTCCATTTTTTCATCGATCTTAGCTTTCGTGCCAGCTTCCATGCCATCTATCTTAGTTTCCATGCCATTTTTCAAACCATCCATCTTAGATTCCATACCTTTCTTCAAACCATCCATCTTAGTTTCCATGCCTTTCTTCAAAACTTCCATGTCATTTTTTGTTGCTCTTTGCGAGAGAGAAATTTGTTGCACTTGCTCTTGTAAATTTGATATGTCATGTTGTCATTCTTTGTCTTCATGAGTCATAGTAGAGCCTTTTAAAGGCTTAAAAGGTGGTGAATTATTTTTAGGGGCCATTTTAGAATCTAATACTGATATATATTCTACAATATTCCCTTGGAATCAATTCAACTTGATTCTTCAAACAAGGCTTATGCAATTCGGGAAAAAAAAAATGCACACCTTTTACTTTCTTTTGAGGAGCTCTATATTGAAATTGAATTATCTCTGTAATTGTAGATATTCAATATCTAAAATTTGGCCTTTTAATAGCCCATTGAAGCTTTGTTCAAATGTCACAGGTCTAACCTAATTTGGATTCTTCAAGGAGAAGGTATGTCCAATCTCCCACAATGACCCAATTATGGACTCATTCAGTAGAGAAAACTTGTATGATTTCCCACGTGTCACTTTTTCCTCCTTTGGCTCTGAAATTGATAGGAAATAAACAATATTCCATGTACTTGGGCCACTTTTTACAGCATTCCAATCCGATGCTCAGAGAGAGAGTTATGAAGATTTTCCCACGATAACCTCTTTGAGATGAAATTCAGGAGCCTGAAAAAGACCTAACTTCCACAGATCATATCTCCGAAAATATTGCGAACCAAGCTCTGAAATTTTGCGAGGATGTTCCTCAAGATTTTGGCTTCGCTCTCTAAAAATTTCAGCTTTTGAAACTTCGCAGAAAAAAAATTATAGCACAAATTCTGCGATGAACTGTTTAGGTTAAATTCAGGAACCTCCAAAAAGCCCTAACTTCCATGGATCATATCTCCTAAAATATTGCGAACCAAAATCTAAAATTTTGCAACGATGTTCCTCAGGTTTTCTGCTTCGTACTCTAAACATTTTAGCTTCTGAACCTTCATATAAAAAATTTATAGCGAAAATTTCACAATGACCAGTTTGGAGCAACAAAAACCCTAGAATCCAAAGCTATGATACCAAATGTTGTGAAACTAGCTCCAAAAATATAAGAAATGAGATATCAACGCCTTAGAAATAAGCCACTTCGAGCGGGAAATCTCCAATACATTACATGAATGAACAATTCTTGGATGATACAAATTACAAAACCTCCTTTCTATATATAGGAGTCCATGGGGCCACAATGTAATCCTAGTTGGGCCAAATGTAATCCTAGCCAACCTAAAAATAATAATTTAAGGGCACAATAATAACAATATGGGGGTTACAAGGGTACAATAATAACAATAAGGGGGTTACACTAAGAACAATAAGGGACTATACTAGCAATATAGTGACCTAACATCGAATTAAGGTTGGAAGCTTGCCACTTAAGTGGGGATTGGAAACTATTGGAAGGAGCCTTTCAACATAAAGGATAAGGTTGAATCACTCTTTTTATTCATGATTAATATAGGAATTTGTTTCTTTCTTATTTTCACTTGTTGTGATGCTTATTGAAAATCTCCTTGATCTTTTGCATAGTTTGTAGTTGAGTATTCGAATCATGTTATGATATATGCTATGTTGCAAGTTCCATATATATTGGGTTTAAATATTTATCTATGTTATGCTTTTATTCATTTTCTTTTTGTGTATATGAAAATATTCTCTTGAAACAACAAGGAAGGGATTTTTAAATCATCAAGGGACATCTACAAGAATTTAGTAGAAAGATAAGAGGTTCTTGCACATTTTGTATATCATCTTTCAGTTATAGGTTGAGGAAAGTTTACAGTTTCTTGTTTATTTGTTTCGATATTTTTCTTTGAATCTAGGGAGATAGTTATTGTCTACAAGGATGATTTTTCTTCCATAACAGCTTCATTCCCTTCTAATCCCATGAAAAGGAGTCAATATCATGCCTCAAAATAGTGAGCAACTTTTCTTCCTGGCCAGTTGAAAGAAAGGGGTTAATTTCATAATTTTGGAGGGGTTTATTTTTATGTTTTTACATTCATTTGGTCAAAACCAAAATTACTTATATCCATGAATTGTGCTAAGAGAAACCAATATATCCTCTATAATATTCTTTCATACCATAATATTCATGGCCACAAGATATTTATTTTGCAGAAATTTGTCAATCAAATTATCCTTATTTAATATGTTATTGTTAATGTTTGTTTGTTATGTACAAATTGGGTAGTTTAATGTTAGATGAAGGTATTATTATTCTTCATTTTCTACCCACATAGTAAAATTATGCTCAATGAGAAGCTGAGTAAGGGGATTTAATACAAGTTATTTTTTCGATTGTCCATTTGTGATTGTAAGATTTACATCCCTACAATAGATGTAGGCTTCAAGAGTGCCCAACCAAGTTTTTCGTAAAGTAAGAGGGTATCCATTAAAATTGGTTTTGGGTTGAATACCAAGGAAATATTTGGGATATTCCCAAGAATAAATGGCAACCATCACATCTTAAATGATGTATTCTCATGCTACAGTGGATCTATTAGCAAGTTGTAACAATGTGGTGGTTTTCCTTAGGGACCCTTAGACATTTAGCTTAAGAATAGTATCATTCATAATGAAATTATTGCAACTTCGAATAAATAAGAGTATTAGGAACTACAATTTCATTAATGTGAACATATAGAATCGAGTTTAAAATATATAGGTATTTTTGGATGATGACCTTTCCAAGCATAAGATCAACTAGTTTCTGGATGACATTTATAATATGGGCATATATCTTCCTCCTTCCTGGCCTTCTAAAACATTCCTCTTTGATGAATTTTTTGTATATAGGTACATATTTGATAACTTGTAGGAGGATAATTTTAACACAAATAATTTTCATTTCTCCTATAATTTTAACTTCATATGGGGTGTGTGGCTTTTGAGTGTTCAAGCTTTTAGGATAGAGAGGTTTGTTGACTTGAGGTGCAAGGTATTCCCTCTCTCCTTATATATTTTGTGTTGGAGAAGTTGTGTGATAATTTGGAAGAAAATTCCCTAACTGATCTAAAAATTGGTGGATAACTTGAAATTGTTATGCGCAAGCACTCCCACTCAGTTAAACAAATAAGATCTAGCTTATTCTTGACTTGTGTGAAATTTTATACATGAAACAAGTGTAATTTTTTTTAATTATTTAAGTGCTTTAAGAAAAAAAAAATTTGTTGATATTAAGCATGTGCAAAAACCATATAATGCAGCAACAAGGCATCAACACATAACAAAAAATTTAATAAAGGATTTCACCCAAATATCGTGGGCTACGTCTCCTTAAGCCTTTGTCAACTGACTTGGCTATTTGGGATTATGATGTGAAATTTCTTTTACAAGTTAATAAATCAACTCCAATGGTTATTTGGGTTGTACCATTTGGTTTAGAACATCATCATACCCATAGAATGGTTGTCATCACTTTGAAGAAAGAACTAGGTTCCCTTAGACTTGATCTCTACCGTCGACACCCTTGAGCTTCCCTCAGCTTTTGTGTGGCACTAACTGTGTAAGAAATTATTTTCTGCCATTGAAACCTCACCTAATATATCCATCTCATATTATACCTCGAAAATATACTGACATGTTTCTCCCAATGAGCATTGGCTTCCCAATCTAGGCCTCCATCCACTAATGGCCCTAGGCTGCCTGAAATGTACCTGTGGCTTCTCGAGCTCTATAAGCATCCAAATGAATCTGAAAATACCCTCAATGGATTTATAATTTCAAAAATAGTTATAATAGACTATTCACTTGCATAAATTGGCATTCGAATGCCCTGGTTTCGCCTCCAACACCCGGTGGCACCCCCTGGCTCTAGGGTCACTAAAAGTTTCCCTGAAGCATATCAAATTTCAGAATTCCTCAAAAGCTTCCAAGAATCCCTCCATTGGATTCATAAGGTCAAAAATATTCTAAATATACTATTGGTTTGCTGAGAATGGATACTAGGTGCTCTAGATAGGCCTCATTCTCCTGTTGGAACTTGGTGGCCCTAGTGGCCTCTGCAACTTCTCTGAAGCAAATCGACATTAAAAAGTACTATGCATGCTCTTCAAGCCACACCATTAGTTCCAGAATGTCTGAAAATCCAAAATTGACTACTGAATTCCTAAAAAAGGCCTCTAGCTGCATTGGCTAGGCCTCAAACTATTGTTGACCCATGGTGGCCCTAGTGGCCCCTAGAACTTATCTGAATAAAAAACCTACTAAAAAGTCCTCTTGTGGATATGTGACCCTCACCAATGAGTCTAAAATGTCTAAGATACTCGAAACTGACTATTGGCACTCTCAGAATGGACGAATCTAGCTCAAGATAGAGCCTAAACAATTTTTGTCCAGTCACCCCTAAATCAGCTCCACCAAATATGGAGCAACTGAAGTTAAAATTCCAAAAATAGGTTTTCTGCAACTTTAGGCATGCTCCTCCAGATTTTCTCTAGCGTTAACTGTAGCAATAAATTGGGCGGTTATGTTAGGCACATGTCCTGTAATCCATAGTTAGTTCAGCGTAACTGTCGGGGTTTTTAAGGGTGGAACCGTTGACTCCAAGTGCGAAAATACATGTTAACATGTGATAGGTGTGTCGGAGTTAAAAACTAAAGAGGAAAAAACCTTAATTGCACGGAGTAACCATGCCATATGAACACTATGGTTAAATTGTTTTCTAGTTGGTAAATTGTTTGCGCGGGAGTTAAGCCCTTAGGTCCTGGGCTAAGGTCATATGGGGAAGGGCTGGTCCCTCCGCTCCCCCAAATGTTAAACCATTCAATGTTAAATTAAACTGGTCCACCCATATGGTTATGACAGAATGGTAACGAAGTTCGTTAAGACTTCTGCACGCACGGTCGGAGGTGTCGGGGTCGACTGCGGTGGAGTCCAACCTAAATTTTACATGACCCCTCTTAGGCAACATGGTGGCTTCCGGGCTTGCCATGTGGCAGCTCTTGATTGGATAAAAATATGTATGCCCAATAATAAGGTGCCACTTGTCATGATCCGACTGGTCCTTAAGAAATATTTTGGGGAATATTTTGAGGAATATTCCTTGGAATATTCTATTTTGTTTTTATATTCAAAACCCGATCAAACTTGGCCAAAGGCCAAAAATTTCAATTTACCGAACTTTTCAAATCATGATAACTTCTTCATATGGTGTAGGATTTTTGAACAGTTCATGGCATGAGAATTAGGAAGAATAGATCTATCCATTCGCTCAGTTTCAACACACTTTTGAACACTTTGAAATTTGAGCTATCACTTAGGTCCATGATCCAAATCTGATCACACCTCCCCATTGGGAATATTTTGGACCCCAAAATACTGATTACATGATATATTTAGTAGACGAGATTACAACACCCTCACTTTTTCAGCCTCCATACACTTTCCTTGCATGGCTTAGTGCCTTTGAACCCCAACTTGAATGTAGTCAACACTTCCCTTCATAGGTGCTCTTGTCGTCCTGTCAAGAATTCTCTTCCTTGAAATCACTCAGAAATTTTTGGCGAGAAAACTTCAATAGAAGGTATTTGAACATCATGTCCTTGATCATCGATCCAAGGTGGCTCAAACAAACACATGTTTCCAAAAAAACTGCATACATAACTGAAATTTGCATATGTAAAAATTAATGTATGTCTTATTGTGTTAAGAAGTCAAACCACTTCTTACCAAGCCACTTCCATGGCGAATTTTGCTGCTGAAAAACTTCTTCATGTGAAACATTTGTTCTCACCTCAATGATGGAATCTTTGGCTCCAATTTCACCAGTCTTTGTGTCCTCTTGCTTCAAATTCTTGCGACGATTCGTTGGATACAATGTCCAACATTGGGCAACTAAATGTTCCCTCTTCTAGCAATGTGTGCAAGTCTTATGCACCTTCTTTGCAAGTTTCCTTCGCTTCAACTTCTTCCTGTATTCTTTCATCCTCTTGCAACATTCTGAAACAACATGGTTACATAGACCACATTAGGAACAACAACTCTTTCTTCCATTCAAGCATGCATATTTGTCATGCTTATCAGAAACATAATCAAATTGACTATGGGACAAATTATACCTCAAATTTTTCTTTGCATGTCCATCCTTTTTACCTTCTTGAGGAGATGAATTTGTAGAGGTTCCAACTTTCCTTTGAAGACTAACATCAGTGTTCATGCCACCATATCTGTTGGAACTCACATGCTCGCCATAAGTTGCATGTCTACACACAACTTGCTGCAACATAGGCTTCAAACAATGGCAATCAACTTGAAAAAAAACTTGACATGTTTGTGGTTTAGAACTTGAGACAAAAGTTCTTCTTGAATTTGTCTCACATGCCTTCATGGCTTTGGATTTTTCACCATTAGATTGAACATAACCAAGAGCAAACTTCTTAGGTATTTCCTCAACCAAAATAGGATCAATCATGCCTTGTGCATGTTTTCCTAAACCCTTGCCTTCATAGCCTATTTTAAACATTAACTTGGACCCTATACCTCTAGTGTGAATTTCAAATGAACTTACACATGTTTTTAAAGAGGAAATTGAAGAAAAATTTGAGTGATTTACCTCTGCTTCATGCATGTTCTTGGTCAAAGCCTCTTGGGCTTGATGGAGACGCATTTCCATCTCATGCAATATTTGAATAATTTATTATTTCTCTTGCTTCATACTTCTCATAAATTCTAGTGCTTTCTCTTCTATCTTCAAACAAAATTTGCACCATATCCTTCAAGATGTAGAAGTCTGGCTTCATTTCATCATCGAAGAATCTTGTGAAGGAGGAGGATTTTGAAACCTCACTTGAAGAAGTTGTCATCTTATAAAAATTAAGTAAAGAACTTCAATCAATGATTCACAAAGCTTTCAAAAATAATTGATAAAGATTCTGAACAAAATGGTTGTAGAGTCAAGCTCTTATTCAAGCAACCTTTTGCAAATAAACTTTAAGAGGTTCTGAACAAACAATCGTCAAGAGGTATTGTGCTTCAAGGGTTACCTTGAGGTCCTTTGGGTAAGGAAGATGCTTTCAACCTTCTTCGTTCTTGTTCTCTCCCGGACTTAGCTATCAGTATATTTCCCTTCACCTCTAACAAACTCAAACTTGTAAGCAACAATCAGTTTGCAACAATCAAATTCTTTGAACTGTTAAACACCTTTCAAGCCAAACAAACAAGAAATATTGTGCTCTGTCAAGAAAGTAGCTATGCTCTGATATCAACCAGATCTAAAAATGGGTGAATAAATTTATATGCTTATTCGCAAGCACCTCCCACTCAGTTAAACAAATAAAATCTAGCTTATTCTTGACTTTTGCGAAATTTTATAATTGAAACAAGTGTAATTTTTTTAACTGTTTAAGTTCTTTACGAACATTTGTTTTTTATGATATTAAGCATGTGAAAAAACCACATAATGTAGCAACAAAAAATCAACACATGAAAACAAATTTAATAAATGAGTTCACTCGAATATCGTGGGCTACGTCTCCTTGAGCCTTTGTCAACTGACTTGGCTCTTTGGGATTATGATGTGAAATTTCTTTTACAAGTTAATAACTCAAATAAAATGGTTATTTGGGTTGTACCATTGGATTTAGAACATCATCATACCCTTGGAATGGTTTTCATCACTCTAAAGATAGAACTAGGTTTCCTTAGACTTGATCTCTACTATCGGCACCCTTGAGCTTCCCTGAGCTTCTGTGTGGAACTAACCCTGTAAGAAATCATTTATGTCCCTGAAATCTCACCTAATTTCTCCAGCAAATATCATACCTCCAAAAGAGACTGATCTTTTTCTCCCAATGAGCATTGGATCCCCAATCTAGGCCTCCATCCACTGATGGCCCTAAGTTTCCTGAAACTTCCCTGTGGCTTCTCTAGCTCTAGAAGTCTCAAAATGACTCTGAAAATAATTTCAATGGATTTTGAATGTCAAAAATAGATATAATAGACTATTCACTTGTATAAATTGGCCTCCGGCTGCTCCGGTTTCACCTCCAACACCTGGTGGCATCCTTTGGCTCTTGGGTCACTGAAAAATTCCTTGAAGCATCTTGACTTTCAAAATTCCTCAAAAAATTCTGTAAATCAGTCCATTGGATTCAAAAGGTAAAAAATAGTCAAAATAGACTATTGGTTTGCTGATAATGGATACTGGTTACTCTAGATAGGCCTCATTCTATTGTTGGCACTTGGTGGCCCTAGTGATCCCTGGAACTTCTCTGAAGTAACTCGGCTTTAAAAATTCCTCTAAAGGCTCTGAAAACCACACCATTAGTTCCATAATATTTGAAACAACCAAAATTGACTATTGGATTCCTGAAAAATGCCTCTAGTTGCACTGGCTAGGCCTCAAACTGTTGCTGGCCCATGGTGGCCCTAGTGGTCCCTATAACTTCTCTGAAGAAAAAAACTACTCAGAAGCCCTTTGATGGCTTTGACACCATCACCAATGAGTCTGAAATGTTTGACGTAGTTTAAATTGACTATTTTCACTCTCAGAATGGACGAATCTAGCTCAAGATAGAGCCTAAACAATTTTTGTCCAGTGTCCCCTAAATCAGCTCCACCAAATCTGGAGCAACTGGAGCTAAAATTCCAAAAATTGGTTTTCTGCCACTTTAGGCGCACTCCTCCAGATTTAAATCAGTGTTAACTGTAGAAATAAATTGGGTAGTTATTTTGGGCACATGTCTTGTAATCCACGGTTAGTTCATCGTTAGCGTCAGGGTTTTTAAAGGTGGAACAATCGACTCCAAGCGCAAATAAATGTTAACATGTGACAGGTGTGTCAGAGTTAAAAACTGTAGAGGACAAAACCTTAACCACGTAGAGTAACTATGCCATATAAATTTTGTGGTTAAACAGTTGGTGAGTTAGTAAATGGTTTGCGCTGGTGTTAAGCCCTTGGGTCCTGGGCTAAGGTTATATGGGGAGGGGCTCACCCCTCTGCTCCACCAAACCTTAAACCATTCAACGTAAAATTAAACTGGTCTACCCATATGGTTAAGAAATAATGGTAGCGGATTTTTTTAAGACTTCTGCACGTGCGCGTCGAGGTGTCGGGGTCAACTCCGGTGGAGTCTGAGCAGAATTTTACATGACCCCTCCTGGGCCACGTGGCGACCTCCAAGCTTGCCACGTGGCAACTCTTGATTGGATAAAAAATCGGTATGCCCAATAATAAGGTGCCACTTATCATGATCCGACTAGCCCTTAAGGAATTTTCCAGGGAATATTTTGAGGAATATTCTAGGAATATTCCCTAGAATATTCTCTCTTGTTTTAAATATTAAAAACCCATTCAAACTTGGTCAAAGGCCAAAAATTTCACTTTACTGGACTTTTAAAATCATGATAACTTAGTCATAAGGTGTTGGTTTTTTGAATTTTTCACGGTTCCAGAATCAAGAAGACGAGATCTATCTGGTTGCTCAAGTCTGACACACTTTCAAACACTTTGAAATTTGAGCTATCACTTAGGTCCATGATCCAAATTTGATCACACCTCCATATTGGGAATCTTTTGGACCCCAAAATATTAATTACCTGATCTGTTTAGTAGATGACAATACAAAACCTTCACTTTTTTAGCCTCCATACACTTGCCTTGCATGGCTTAGTGCCTTTGAGCCCCAACTTGAAGGTAGTCAACACATCCCTTCATAGATGCTCTTGTCCTCCCATCAAGAATTGTCTTCCTTGAACTCACTCCGAAATTTCTGGCAAGAAAACTTCAATAGAAGGTAGTTGAACATAATGTCCTTGATCATCAATCCAAGATGGCTCAAACAAATGTAAGTTTCCAAAAAAAATGCATACATAGCTGAAATTTTCATATGTACAAATGAATGTATGTCTTACTGTGTTAAGAAGTCAAACCACTTCTTACCAAGCCACTTCCATGGCTACTTTTGCTGCTGAAAAACTTCTTCATGTGAAACATTTGTTCTCACATCAATGATGGAATATTTGGTTCCAATTTCGCTAGTCTTTTTGTCCTCATGCTTCAAATTCTTGGGACGATTAGTTCAATACAATGTCCAACATTGGGCAACTAAATGTCCCCTCTTCTGGAAATGTTTGCAAGTCCTATGCACCTTCTTTTCAAGTTGCCTTCGCTTCAACTGCTTCCTGTATGCCTTGATCCTCTTCCAAAATTTTGAAACAACATAGATACACAGACCACAATAGGAACAACAAATCTTTCTTCCATTCAAGCATGCAGATTTTTGATGCTTATCAGAAACATAATCAACTTGATTATGGGAATAATTATACCTCAAATGCTTCTTTGAATGTCCATCCTTTTTACCTTCTTGAGGGGATGAACTTGTAGAGGTTCCAACTTTCCTTTGAAGAATAACATCATTTTTCATGTCATCATAGCTGTCATAACTCACATGCTTGCCATAAGCTACATGTATACACACATTTTGCTACAACATAGACTTCAAACAATGGAAATCAACTTGAAAACAAACTTGACATGTTTGTGGTTTAGAACTTGTGACAAAGTTTCTTCTTGGAGTTGTTTCACATGCATTCATGGCTTTGGAGTTTTCGCCATTAGATTTAACATAACCAAGAGAAAACTTCTTATGTCTTTCCTCAACCAAAATAGGATCAATCATGCCTTGTGCATGTTTTCCTAAACCCTTGCCTTGATAACTCATTTTAAACACTAACTTGGACCCTATACCTCTAGTGTGATTTACAAATGAACCTCCACATCTTTCTGAAGAGGAAATTGAAGAAAAATTTGAGTGATTTACCTCTGCTTCATGCATGTTCTTGGTCAAAGCCTCTTAGGCTTGATAGAGCTGCATTTCCATCTCATGAAATATTTGAAGAATTTCTTCTTTCTCTTGCTTCATAGCAACCAATTTCTCATGAATTCTAGTGCTTTCTCTTCTATATTCAAACAGAATTTGGACCATATCCTTAAAGATGTAGAATTCTTGCTTCATTTCTTCATTGAAGAATCTTTTGAAGGAGGAGGATTTTGAAACTTAACTTGAAGAATTTTTAATCTTAGGAAAATGAACTAAATAAATTAAATCAACAATTCGGAAATATTTCAAAAATAATTGACAAAGCTTTTGAACAAAGTGGCTATAGATTCAAGCTCTTATTCGACCAACCTTTTGCAAATAAAATTGAAGAGCTTCTGAACAAAAAATCATCAAGAGGGTTTGTGCTTAAAGGGTTTCCTTGAGGTCCTTTGGGTAAGAAAGATGTTTTCAACCTTCTTCATTATTTTCCTCTCCTAGACTTATCTATCAATAGCTTTCCCTTCACCTCTAGCAAAATCCAACTTGTAAGCAACAATCAATTTGCAAACAGTGAAATTCTTTGCACTGTTAAACACCTTTCAAGTCAAACAAGAAAGAAATAATGTGCTTTGTCAAGCAAGAAACTATGATTTGATACTAGCCTGAACTGAAAATGGGTGGATAAATTTAAATTCTTATGCACAAGCACCTCCCACTCATTTAAAGCAATAAGATATAGCTTATTCTTAACTTGTGAAAACTTTTATACCTGGAATGGGTGTAATTTTTTTAATTGTTTAAGTTCTTTAAGAGCTTTTGTTTTTTCTAATATTAAGCATGTGTAACAACCATAAAATTCAGCAATAAAGCATTAACACATAACAACAAATTCAATAAAGGAGTTCACTCGAATATCGTGGGCTACGTCTCCTTGAGCCTTTGTCAACTCACTTAGCTCTTTGGGATTGTGATGTGAAATTTATTTTAAAAGTTAATAAATCAACTCAAATGGTTATTTGGGCTGTACCATTGGGTTTAGAACATCATCATACCCTTGGAATGGTTGTTATCACTCTGAAGATAGAACTAGGTTCCCTTAGACTTCATCTCTGCTCTCGGCACCCTTCAGCTTCCCTGAGCTTTTGTGTGGACTAACCTTGTAATAAATTATTTTCTATCCCTGAAACTTCAACTACTATCTCTAGCACATATCAAACCTCAAAAATAGGCTGATATTTTTCTCCCAATGAGCATTGGCTCCCCAATCTAGGCCTCCATCCACAAATGGCCCTGGGATGCCTAAAACTTCCCTGTGGCTTCTCGAGATCTAGACGTCTCCAAATGAATCTAAAAATCCCTTAAATATATTTAGGATTTCAAAAATAGTTATAATAGAACATTCGCTTGCATAAATTGGCCTTCGGCTACTCCGGTTTCACCTCCAACACCTGGTGGTACCCCCTGGCTTTGGGGTCACTGTAAATTTCCCTGAAGCATATCGACTTTCAAAATTCCTCAAAAGCTTCTATAAATAACTCCATTGGATTAATAAGGTCAAAAATAGTCGAAATAGACTATTTGTTTCCTGCGAATGGATACTGGCTGTTGTGGATAGGCCTAATTCTCTTACCGGCACTTGGTGGCCCTAGTGGCCCCTGGAACTTCTTTGAAGCAACTCGGCCTTCAAAAGTCCTCTAAATGCTCTAAAAACCACACCATTAGTTCCATAATGTCTGAAACATCCAAAATTTATTATTGGATTCCTGAAAAAGGCCTCTAGCTGCACTCGCTAGGTCTCAAACTGTTGTTGGCCCTGGTGGTATCTAGAATTTCTTTGAAGCAAAAACCTGCTCAGAAGTCCTTTGATGGCTCTGCAACCCTCACCCATGAGTCTCAAATGTCTGATATAGTTGAAATTGACTATTGGAACTCTCATAATGGACGAATATAGCTCAAGATAGAGCCTAAAAGTTTTTTGTCCAGTGACCCCTAGATCAATTCCACCAAATCTGGAGCAACTACAGTTAAAATTCCAAAAATAGTTTTTACGCCACTTTAGGCACGCTCCTCCAAATTTCTGAAAGCGTTAAATATAGCAATAAATTGGGTGGTTATGTCGGGCACATGTCCCATAATCCATGGTTAGTTCACCGTAACCGTTGGGGTTTTTAAGGGCGGAACCGTCAACTCCAACCACACAAATAAATGTTAACATGTGACATGTGTGTCAGAGTTAAAAACTATGGAGAAAAAAACTTTAACTGCGCGGAGTAACCATGCCATATGAATGTTGCGGTTAAACTGTTGGCAGGTTGGTAAGTGGTTTGCGTTGGTGTTAAGCCCTTGGGTCCTGGGCTAAGGTTATATGGGGAGGGGCTGGCCCCTCCTCTCCCCCAAACGTTAAATTAAACTGGTCCACCCATATGGCTAAGACAAAACATGGTAGTGGAGCTGGTTAATACTTCTGCATGCATGCTCGAAGGTCTAGGGGTTGACTCCGGTGGAGTCCAACCAAAATTTTACATGACCCCTCCTGGGCCACGTGGCTACTTCCGCGTCTACCACGTGGCGGCTCCTGATTGGATAAACAATCCATATGCCCAATAATAAGGTGCCAGTTGTCATGATCCGACTAGCCCTTAAGGAATATTTCAGGGATTATTCAGGGATTATTCCAGGAATATTCCCTAGAATTTTCTCTCTTTTTTTAATATTCAAAACACAGTGAAGCTTGGTCAAAGGCCAAAAATTGCAGTTTACTGCACTTTTCAAATCTCGATAACTTCTTCATATAGTGTTGGTTTTTCGAACCGTTCATAGTGCCAGAATCAAGAAGACGATATCTATCTGGTCGCTTAGGTTCAACACACTTTCAAACACTTTTAAATTTGATCTATCACTTAGTTCCATGATGCAAATCTGATTACTGAATTGAGGTTGATTTATTTAATTTATATAGTGTAGGTTTCCAATCAAAGGTTTCTCTGTTATAGATAGTTTGAGTCTACTTGTTGTTAGGATTCAGGTTTAGTTGAGCAGGCACCTGTGGTTTTTTTGGAAAATTATTTTTAGGTACTTGTGGCTAATCAGGAGGAGTAATATAGGCAAGTGGTTGGGATTCCCGAGGAATCCATCTTAAATATGGATTACCCCATTAAGGAGGTTTCTGTTGATATGGTTGAAAAAGAGGAGTGGCATTTTATAAAGGATAAGATCGCAAAGTGGGAATAGGAAAGATTGAAGATCTAGGTTCATACAAAAGTTTAAAATATACATTATAACTTGTGTTGAAAGAGGAGCAATATTTCATAACTTTTTAATATTATCTGGGGCCTTGAGGACTCTTTTTATTGAAAAATAATATTTTCTTCATGCTCCCTTCTATTCCTAGGTACATAAATTTAAAACCTAGAAAATATGGTAATTTATTAGTTGAGTGATTTTCTTCGCATATAGAATATATCTCTATGACATCCAAGGGACAATAATTCTTAGGGTGTCATTTTTTGCATATAGGGAAAACTATAGCTAATTTAATTTTTTATTCATCTTGTCTTTTCTTAATCTGTTTTGTGCTTGTCTGTATAGAAATGGTGTGTAAAATATTTGTTTTTAAATCCTCTAACATATATCCTATTTCATTATTCATAATTGAATTTGAAGAGGGGGGGATTCCCAAACCCTTGTTTATTCTACCTCCATTTCTATAGCTATATAATGATTTTTTAATAATATTTTGATTTCTTCATAATTGAGCTGATAAATATCTCCATTGTGCAATATTTTGAATCTCTCCATTAGTTCTTATCTAACTCCCTATAGTAATAATATTTTCAAGGAATGTAGGTCAAGAGTGCAGTTATATGCCCTATTTTCACTTACCAATAATATTTCCTCAAATACTCTAGGGACTTATATACCCCTCGAGTCATTCTGAAAATTTCCTTCCTTGCGTCTGGATAGTCATTCCTAGGATGTATTTCAGTGCATCTAGGGAAAAATATAGCTAACTCCCTTTATGTGTCTGCTTGTTTTTTCTTAATTTGTAGTGTGTCCATTTCCATAACAGAGGTGTGTAATATATCGCTTTTTAAATCTTATAACATACCTCCTATTTCATTCTTAGTAATTGAAATGGAGGAGGAGGAACTTATAAAACCAATCTTTGTTCTAACTATTTTTATAGAGTCTATAGAACAATTTTGGAATATTATTTTTATGTCTTCATAGTTGAGCTAGTAAATATATACATTGGCCAACACGTTCACGGTCTCCATTAGCTCTTCTCTAACTATCTAAAGTAAGAATAATTTCAAGGAACCTCGGGAAAGAGTGCAGTTATTAGAGAAATTTTGAGGTCTAAAATGGGCCTCCTAAGAAAAATGTACAACCAAAATAAAATTTATAAGAACCAGTAGGATTCAATATGATGATGTCAACCATGGCGGATGATTCACCATTTTTGGGGTAAAAATGTAAAAATATTAAAAAATAATATAATAATAAAACTACTTTTTCAACTTGGATTTTCAATTTATCTCCCTAAATTTTTACTCAAATTTATAGTGGGACTACTCCTTGGATGCAAAATTTATTTTCTCATCTAAGGAGTTCCCATGTTGCATACTTTTGATGGACCCTACTACACGAAAAATGAGAAATACATGAAAAATCGTGATTCCAATCACATTTTTCATGTATTTATTATTTTTCATGTAGCAGGGTCCATCAAAAGTATGCAACATGGCTCCTCCTTCGATAAGGAATCAAATTCTGCATCTTATGAGTGTTCTAGCTTGAAATTTGAGTAAACCCATAGGGGGATAATTTTAAAATACGAGTTGAAAAAGTATTTGTTTCTTTCTTCCCTCTAAAATTTGATGAGGTAATATATTCTTATTTTATTATTTCCATTATTATTTTATAATTTCCTTAAGAGGCCCCTTTTAGACCTTAAAATGCACCTAATGTATGTGCCCTCCTATAACTTAGATGGAATCCTTCCTCAAAATCCTCTAGGGAATCATCTACTCATTGAGTCATTCTAAATATTTCTTCCCCTATGTCTCTTGTTATATAATAATCCCTATATTTGGTGTTGAAATATTTCTGCCTTTTTCCCTAGGAAATGATGTTTCCCCTTTCTATGCTCATGAATGAATTGAAGGGTTGCATCCCTAAGTGTAGAGGGAAACCATTTTATCTTATGCGCATATGTTATATACTCATATTTCCTACAAACCACGCCAAATTCCAATATCGAAGTATCAATTTATAAAATAGTCAATCCATGAAATGTGGGACAACATATCGAATGATATTTTTTCATTTTGGCTTCTTGATTCTCCTTTCTAATAGGAAAAAATTTAGGATCCTTGTTTCCATCCATGGTATTAGTAGGTTATGGAGGTAATTACCCTATGGAAATCTCCTCATAAATCATTTCTTTCTTACTTAAAAATTCCTTAATATCCTCTATGGATAAAATAGGAGGCTCACAATCATCAAGAGAAGCTTCATTTCTTGTAGAAGTGAGGGTTTTTTATAATAATTCACTAGTGTTATGCCCAGTTCTATGAGGCCTAAAGAAAGAAAGATATGTTTTTCTTTTTTTGTGTTTTTTTTGAATTAGAATGTTAGTGGAGTTATATTTTCTCCCCTAAAATGAAGGATCCATAATGCACATTTTTATATTTTTGTAGAGAATAAAAAAAGTGAATAAATTAGGGAGAAACATTTCATACTTTGACACCACCCTATAAATGATGCCAAAAAGTGATGGTCCTCAACATTATAGCGAGAATATTGCACCTCTGAAGGGGTCTCAACTTTAATTTTAAACCCAAGGTTCGTACAAACTTAAGAGGGGTTGTAATTATGTGTGCATCACACAATTTATTCTTCTTTGGTTTATCTTATGCGAGTGAAAGCAACTAAAGAGAAAATAAGTTACACATATACCATTACATTGTCTATGCTAAATGGAATTCTTAAAAATTGAAAGAAAAAGAGAATGACAAGTAAATATATTCTATTTTTAGCAAAAAGAGGCAAAAACAATCAATCATCTTGAAACAAAAGTAAATACACTCTACTATGCATTGGACACAAAATTGCAACTAAAAGAAAGCATTGAAACATCAAACCTTAATTTATAATAATAAAGGAAATTCTACTACAAAAACTAGGTCAAAGTTTCTATGAGGTCGCTGGGCTTCCAAATTTCATCCTCAAGGTCTTATGGATGTTGAATGATGCCAATTAAGGTTAGCCATGCTTTGGATGAAAATTTAAAGTAGTTTTTGATGCAAAATGTAGGCTAGTACAAGAGTCCATATTTTGTTATAGGAGATATTCCAGTGAGAAGAAAAATGTGTTTTAGAGGTGATTTGAAGGAAGAGAAATATAAATAAAGGCTAAAATATGTTAAAGGGGTCTTTTCCAAGTACTTATACTTATTATAGATTATTTCATTTTTTGAAATAATGATTTTGAGGTTTCTTATATCTCTGTAAAACAATAAACTATGCAATGACATAATATAAAAATGCATGAAAAGAAGTAAAGGGTAGAAATATAAATAAAATGATGCACATAAAGGAATTTTAACTTCATAAAATAAATATTCCTAAACATACTAAAAAAATATGCATAAAAAGACTTGTAAGCACACTAACTCATTAAACTATAGAAAATAATATTGAGAAGTGATATTAGAGAAATGACTCACTGAATTAATGCATGAAAAATAAAGTTGCAAAGAGGGGTCTTGAGCACCTTTGGTGGGATCTAACACAAGGAGAATAACATCCCTAAATATATAATAGGCTATTAAACACAAATATTTTTCATTGGTAAAAATTTACGCTTCTGAACCTTCGTAGAAAAATAGTTATAGCTAAAATTCCGCAATGACCTTTTTAAGTGAAATTCAGGAGCCTGCAAAAAGCTCTACCTTCCATAGATCATATATCCGAAAATATTGCGAACCAAGCTCTAATATTTTGTGATGATGTTCTTCAAGATTTCAGCTTCGCTCTCTAAAAATTTCCACTTTTGAAACTTTGTAGAAAAAATGTTATAGCACAAATTCCACGATGACCTGTTTAGGTTAAATTCAAGAGTCTGCAAAAAGCCCTAACTTCCACAGATCATATCTCCGATAATATTGCAAACCAAGCTTTGGAATTTTGTGACGATGTTCCTCAGGATTTCAGCTTCACACTCCAAAAATTTAAGCTTTTGAACCTTCGTAGAACAAACGTTATAGTGATAATTCCACGATGACCTGTTTGGAGCAACGAAACCCTAGAATCCAAAGCTCTGATACCAAATGTTGTGAAACCAGCTCCAAAAATATAATAAAAGAGATATCAATGCCTTAGTAATAAGCCACTTCAAGGGGGAAATCTCCAATACATTACATGAATTAACAATTCTTGGATGATACAAATTACAAAACCTCCTTTCGATATATAAGAGTCCATGGGGCCACGATGTAATCTTAGCCGACCTAACAATAATAATTTAAGGGCACAATAATAAAAATATGGGGGTTACAGGGGTACAAAAATAACAATAAGGGGGGCTACACTAAGATAATAAGGGACTACAATATTAATATAGGGACTTAACAAATAATCTATCCAAAATCATAGAGACTCGAGATTCAACCCCAAGACATTGAATATTGTCCCACAAGATTTCAACAAAGTTTAAATTAATTGTCTTTCTGTGAAGCAAGGAACAACCAAGAATGCTTCTTTCCAAGCATGGGAAGAGAAGAATGTAAGAAAGTTACAAATGGAAAGAAGTTTATAGTTCTTATTTATCCTTCTCAAAATAGTCTTTCCATTTATGAAGTCCTCTATAGAAGATTCAACTCATGATAGATAAGGAGAATTTCCTATTAAAGGTTCTCCTTTCTTGGTCTACCTCATCCACCCCCAGTTTTTTATTGTGCCATCCCTCAAATTCTATCTCCAAAACATAAAACTAGGTATGGAAATGTTTTCCACATATTGCTTATAGGCTTGATTCCATGTGAACCTCCGTCACCACATGGAATACTATCTTTACCGCGATGAATTTCATCATATTGAGTAGTGCAAACATAAATATCCCTTGGAACCATAGAGAACCATCACTTTTGTTTGCTTTAATGTACGTGCATATGTGTTGGAGTGGTTGTATCAAACCCACTCCAATAATAAATATTGTGAGCTTTACATCTTGTTCAGTCCATGGTGATGCCACTTGACACCTCTAGCCCTTTTTAATTTTAAATGTGTCGTTGTTGTCCATATGCATGGAAGGGGACCAAATGAGTAGTTATCCATTATTTTTAGTTATGTGCAGGCTAATAAAAGTCCCAGATAAGTAAAAAAAGTTAGGAATTTGATTATGATAAATATCATCAGGAAATTGATTATGTTATGTCAAACCTGGTGCAATTCATATTTTTCATCACAAAGATATTTTGATGCATGCTAATGAATGGTTTGAAAATAACACAACTAACTGTGAGAGAATTCTTGGTAGATATATTTTAATTTTTGAGTCATATAACCAAAAGTTTAATTATAAAGACAAATTTTGCATGATTGACCAAAAAAATTGTCTTAAGTAAAATCTTGAAAAATCCAAAATAACAATTTTTATAAAATTGTTGAAAAAAGGGGATTCGATGATGACTCTAGGGTTTTCACTCTCACTGCCACCATCGAGATCTTGTTCAATCCAGAAGCTCATGGTGGCCAGAGACCATATGAGTCATTGACTCTTCACTATCCTTACCCTTAGAGCAACACTCTTGGAGATATGGTTCAAAAAACCTGTGTTCGATCCAAAGAATGTTATGCACTTTCTACAACAGACAAGGATGAGGTTCTCCATAATGTGCTGGTCGATAGTTCCCTTGCAGGTCCGATCGATACAGATCTCAAACCCACTGTGACGTCGAAGAACTATCGCACGTTGTTTTCCAGCGAGAAAAGCATTGTCTGCTCCAGCCTGCCCATGCAGTTCAAAAGCTCTTCTTTCCACCAGGTGACCCCATGGTTTTTGCGGTAGGGCGACCATATCACAAGGAGAAATAATAAAGGCATAAAGGCAACCTAGTGTAGCATCGAGCCATAAGAGATCGACACTTTGGCCTCTCAAATGAGCTCTGGCAGCCAGGGATCCCCATATCTTCTATGCCCCTCTTTTCAAATTCAAACTGCTCTTATATATGGAAAAACCTTACTTCTTTGGTTTCATTCCACGAATCTCGTGAAATACCTCTCGCATGTCCTTGAACTCTAACCAAGGATTCCTTATGCCTCTTAGTGACTTCTCTATGGACGTAAACAACTCAAGGACTCTCTTCCGCTCTCATTTTATAACATTGAAAAAGATGCCTCGGTAGTTTTAACCCTTCATCTACAAGGAGGGGCAGCCAGGAAACCATCCTCCGCTCACGCTTTCTCTTACAAGGATGATGTCCATGCACAACCTCCTAAGAAAAAGGATATACCGATGGAGGCTCCCAAGCCTTTTTTGGTGGAAAAATCAGAGAAGGTGTCCTCGATAAAAATTTCCCACCCGGAACTTGAAAACCTGTATCAAATGTATGCAGGATTTTCCATTATATGTTGATTCAATGGATTATGCCCTCGCACAATAGATCTATACCAATGGATCCATTCCACTCGGACCAATAACAACAAGTTTATTTTCTGCTTGAAGGGTTTCTTTATATTTATGTTTGCTTTCAATCAGGACTATTAGAAAGAATTAACTGGTGGTCCATGGTTTTGGGGAAAAGGAGCGCTATTCCTCACCCCTTGGTAGCTAGACTTCAATCCTTCCACGACAGTCATTTCCAAGCTTCCCATTTGGGTCAGTCTTCCAAATCTGCGTGCTCATTTATGGCATTTTTATGTCTTCCAAGGAATTGGAAACTCTCTGTTTCATTTTCTGGAAATGGATCCCTCTAAGGGAGAGACAGGAATATATACCTATGGCAGAATTTGTGCTGAAATAGACATAAGTAAAGGTCTGCCCGGTAAAATCAATCTCAAGGTGGGTGACTTCATTCGGACTCAAACATTGGATTAGGAGAACATTGTGTTCTTATTTAATCACTGTCATCAAACAGGGCATCTTCAGAACTCCTGCACTATGTTCCACGCCAAAAATAATAAAATCAATCACAAATCAAAATCTAAAAGATGGCAACCCTTTGATCTGCTTCCCATGAATGACATTGAGTCCTTTAGCAGGAATGAGGAGGATATTTAAGTTGATGAGGAGGTTGAAATGCAAGAGAAGGAGATGACCTTGGTAGACCCTGGGGGGCCCAATGTTACCTCAAATACTCAGAAACAAACACATGAGTCTGCCTTCTCCAACTCAGATAAGTAGACTCCTCCTTTGGTCAACAATAAGCTTCATGTGGTTTTAGCCCACCAACTCCATAATAGTTGAGTTAAAGTTACAAAAAATAAAGGAAAGAAATGTCGTATTGAGGATTCAACCCATTCTGGGTAGATTCTTGTGTTTGTCTCTCATGGTTCTCATGTTTCTCTTCTTGGTACTAAGTGTTTCTCTCTTGGCTAGGTAATGGGATCGAGGTTGATAGCTGATCATTTCCAGCTTCCCTGCTATCTAGCCTCTTTTGATTGTAACACCATTTTGTACTATCTATTTTTAATATAATCAGTCTTATTTAGAAAAAAAATTATTAAAGAAAAAAAACTTTTTAATTCTAACAAATCAATCTAACTTAATTCTCTAATAATTAGACTTTTATTATTCATGCATAGAATATATGGTTATTACCTAAAAGTAATAAAAGACTCATAAAATATATGATCATCAACTTAAAAAACTTCATTTCTCATAAAATAATTCTATTTTTATGAAAATAATCCTTATTGACTTTAAAGAATATTAGGAAAACAAAAACTATATAATCATTATAAACACTTTTAATTTTTAAAAAAATAGGAAAAGAAGAAAATTTGTTTTTGATATTAACTTTAAATTTTAATAGAATAAACAAATATATTATTATTAATTTTTTTAAATTTAAGAAATATTAACTTTAAATTTCAGTGAAATAAACAAATATATTATGATAGGATTAGTTTTTGTAAATTTAAAAAATATAAGTATGGAAGATCCCGCACCTCTGCCCTAGTTGAGCATGCGGAAAAGACTAACCATCATATCTGCATTGAAGAGGCTAAGGTCATAGCTAGGATTGACGATTTCCATCATCGGAAGTTAAGAGAGGCATTAGAAATTCAAAAAAGCCCCGTAAATCTAAATGGAGATGAGGGCTTAAATATAAGCAAGTGTTGGATCCCTGCCCTATATTCTTAATGGTAAAAAAAAAAATTATTTATTTATTTATTTATTACTTATTACTATTATTTTTTTAAGAGAGAGGAGAATAATAGGAATACAAATTTACATACAGTTAAATAAATAAAAATACTATAGTATAATAGGTAATAAATTATTAAATAATAAGGAATTAATAAATAATAATAATAATAATAATAATAATAATAATATTTAATTAACTAATTTAAATAAAATATAAAGATTTATAAATATATTTTATTAAATAATTAAACTTTTAAATTAATTAAATAGAACTAGCCGTTATAATTTTATTTTATTTTTTTTGTGAATTTCGTAAGACCTGTCTATTTTCTATTTTGTAAAGAGCAAGTTGCTATACAAATTTCACAGTTAGTGGTAGCCTCAATCTGCCCGAAGGAAACTAGGTCTGTTGGCCACCTCAGAGAGTTAAAAGCCAACCAAAATTAGTATTGTTTTTTTCCTTCTACTATCAGCTAATATCCCTTTGCTATGTCCATAAAAACTACAAATAAAATAGAGGCTATACTTAATGTCTTCAAAAAACATACAAAACTAAATTTAACGAAGTGTTAACCATCTGAAGAATCTACAGGTGCCGGGTCTTTTGCATTTGACCCTGACATCTCAGCTTGTTGCATGTTCAGGAGTTGTTGTTCAATCCTTCCTATTCACTCATTTGCTTGTATTTTCACCATGGTCATTTCCCGCATATCCTGTTTAATCTGCTGAAGCTCGAAAAGCATTGAAGGATTAGCTTGCTTTTCTGGCATGCTCAACATTTCCTTTGCTAAAACACATTTAATTTTCCAATATGTCTTGACAGATTGTTGGAATAAAAAAACTCTTCCTATAGTATTACCTGGGTCAGAGATAAAATCTATCCTTTCCTTTTTTTCTTGAATATCCTCATCATCATCACTATCCCTTTCCCAACCCTGTATATTTTTACGAATATGCTTTGGAATACCTATTTCATAAATATTTTCTATATTTTCTAGAGTCTACTAATGACTCTTTCTTCCTCTTTTGCTTGGATTAGCTACCTGGGGTGGCTGTAACTTCCTTCCTTTGCCTTTTGTCATTTTTTCTTGAATGTTACTGTATCAACTTATAACTGGTAGGAACCCTGTATATCAAACAATAGCAATAATATAAAACTTAGGATCAATAATAAATTTGAAAAGTTTCTGATTTATGCAAACAAAGGGGCATGGTTTGGGCTTCTCAATCATTCAGATGTTAACATACTATCCCTTCTCTTTTCCAGAATACTTCCTCTGTTGAATGAACAATATAACGGTTTTCTGGATATTAAAAACTATATTCGCAAAACGACTTGAGTTTCGATTGACTCCAAGAACATGAGAATTAAGATAGTGATGATTCCTAGCCATCATTTTACCCACGCAAGGGAGGGATTTATAACAGCAAGCAAATGAAATTTGAAGGGACTTCTCTTTATCCACGTAGGGGAGGGATTTATAATAGTAAGAAAACAAAATTTGAAGGGGCTTCTCTTTACCTACGCAGGGGAAGGATTTATAACAGCAAGAAAATGAAATGCAGTTGGATTGGGTGAAAAATGAAAAGGCGGAAAACACATAGGAACCAAACATGGCTACGAACTTCAATCTTTTGAATAAAGAGACCAAGCTTAACCAGATCTTTCAGAACAAAGTAAGCCAAATTCCAGAACAAACCTTCAAAATTCTTTGCGAAGCATAGATTTACCCTATACTCCAAAACATGACTGAGGTGCAGGAGAAACAAACTAAGAAGATTACCAGGGACCCGACTATCCAAATATTAACAAAAACAACAACTAAACCCATACCTTATGAAAATACTGCGATAAATATAGGGATGAATATCAGGGCTGTGAAAACAGGGTGGAATTTTGAAGTGAACACCCTCTATCATTACATGCAAACCGTGAAAAACAAAAAAACATACCGAACTCAACAAGAGCTTTGCATGGCCGGTAAGAATTTCAGACTTCATTGATAGAAAAACAGGAAAAACTAAGATTGAGACTAGAGTGATGAAAACCAGAACATACCCAGAAAACCTCTGCCCCTTATGCTGAAACTCCTTCTCTTTCAGAACTCCTATTGCTGCTCTTGTCCACGATCCGGATCCTGTCTAAATTACCATTTTGAAAGAGCAAGCGAACCTTTTCAATCTCCTATCCCGCGTCCGACGGCCCATCACAGTCTCTGCCATGCATTAATGGTAGGAACCGAGTTTCATTGTGATGGTAAGGTTGGGGTGTGCGAGGTTAGTACTACCACACAGATATAAATGTTGCACTAAGTGGTCAGCTGACACGCCCACCACGTGGCGTTGTCATGCTACCGTTTCCTGTTCGGTGGCACCTCGATCGGGGATCTTCACTGCCACTTAAATCTCTGTCTAGAATGAGCTTGAGAGTGTAATTCAATATTCCAGATTCTAGCCCTTGGCATGACATCCAAATGTCGCTCATTATTGCTACAACACCAATTTGCTAAATAGTTTTCTGCCTCATTACCTTTTCTGTGAACATGCATTGGTATCAAATACTAGATTCCTTTGATCAATAAGCTTATTTCCTGAATAAGATTCGCCATCCTCCAAATTTTACTTATACTTTCCCAAGCTGAGCCTTGTTGTAATTTACGTAAAATTCCAGTGACCATTGCGGAGTCTCCTTCTACAATAAGTCGCTGATAATTGTCTCTTTTTTCTATCAATAATCCTTGTTTTACTGCTATGAATTCTGCTTCTTTGTTAGTTTCATAACCTAGATCCAAAGCATAGACTCGACAAGCTTCTCCACAAGAATTTCTAAATATCCCTCCTGCTCCTTCTTGTCTTGGATTGCCTTTTGATGCACCATCATAATTAAGCTTAATAAAACCATTTTATGTTACCTTCCACCTATCTTCTATATTTTGAGATGAAGGTTTATATTTCCAAATATTTCGATATAACATTTCTGGTTTCAAATCTAAACTTGCAAGCATTTGAGTCTCTATACCTTCCATCTTCCAATCATCCTCTAACCAACTTTCCACTAAAATTGTTTCTCTTATATTCACAACCGTCTTTTGCCATATTTGGTTATTTGTTTTTTCTTCTCCTCTAAATATACGATGGTTACTTTATTTCCATATGCCCCATAAAATAAATCCAATAGATAACTTCCATGATCTATTCAATACTTCACATTTAAAACCTCATTTTCACCAATTATTAATATTTTCATTTATATTTTTGTTATCTCTCTCTGTTTGTCAGAAAGTCCTTGCAATATTGTTCCAGAGAAACTTCGCATTTGGGAAAGTGTTTAAAAGGTGTTCAATTGATTCATTTTCTATTCTACACATGTAACAAAAGGATGGTCCATACATTCCTCGCTTCTGCAGGTTGTCCCATGTAAGAATTTTCGATGGCTTAATAGCCAGAGGAAATATTCTACTTTTGGCCAATGTTTTAATGCCCATATTTTCCTCCATATTGATCTTTAATTATTTATGATATTCTGAGACTGGGTATGGTATCCCTCGTGTATAGTGAACATTCCTTTACTTTGATAAAAACATCTTAGAATATCACTTCCTACTGCATTAGAGATTTTCCTTGTTTTCAAATCTTTTTCAAGGTTAATCCATTGTTGTGTTTCTGGTGCTTCTGGCCAGTGGGTTTTCTCTTTCCATCTTCTCCACTGACTATTTTGATGTTGGCACCAATAATTTTTAATTAATCTGGAATTTGGAGTGTTTGTGAATAGTAAGATTTCTCCTAAATCAAGCCTACGAAATAATTTTTTTCTTTGTTGCCATGAATCTTCCCAAAAGAGTGTTGTTCTGCCTTCCCTCACTTCCCAAAAGCTATGATGTCGAATTAAATTCCTGTTGATTTCTACAAGGTTCCAAATTGAAGACCCTTTCGGTACTATATCTGCTTTTAGTTTACCTATTACAGATTGAGGCATACCGTATTTTTTTTCCCATATATTCTTCCATAGATCTTGCCCTCGTTGGATCCATATCCACAAAAATTTAGCCCACATAACTTGGTTTAAAACATATGGGTCATGCAGTCCCAATCCCCCTGCTGATTTAGGTTTAATAATTTTATCCCATGAAAGTAAATCCCATTTTCTATTAGCCTATGCGCCTTTCCAAAGAAACTTCTTAAACATACTAACTAATTGGTTACAAATGCTTTTTGGACAAGCTCTCCCTGATAATTATTAAAGAGAGAGAGATTGTAGAACTAATTTTAAAATAATGAGTCTACCTAGAGCATTCAGAACTCGAAATGCCCAATTATACAATCTTTTCTCCACTCTTGAAATAAGATCCTTCCAGTCTGCAATTCTTAATGGAGCAAGATTTAAAAGAATTCCCAAATACTTCATTGGAAAAGAACCTATTTTGAAGCCTAGCGTTCTGGCTAGGAAACTTTGAGTTGCAGTATTAGAATTGATGAAATAAACATTTGATTTATCAGTGTTAACAAGAGTACCTGATGCCTCCATGAAGATTTTCAAGATCTTTAAAATAGATTTTTCCTCTCTCACCGAAGCCTGACAGAATAAGAGAATGTCATCAACAAACTAGTAATGCGTCAATGAAAGATCTGGTCCCCATAATTTTAAACCTTTTATCTTTCCTTCCACAAGATGAGCCTTGATTAATCTTCCCAGTTCTTCCACAGCTAAAATGAATAGAAATGGTGATAAAGGATCTCCCTATCGGAGAGCCTGAGTTATATTAAAAGGCTGGGATGGAATTCCATTAACTAAGATGGAAACATTAGAAGATGATATGAATGACTGAAGCCACTGCAACCATCTATCATCAAATCCAAACGCCTTCAAAAATGCTATCAAGTAAGGCCAATGAATTCAACCATATGCCCTAGAAAGATCCAATTTAATAAGCATTCCTTTCATTTTCAGCGTCTTTAGCGAGTGAATTTCTTCCTGGGCAGTAACAATTCCATCTAAAATTTGTCTTCCTTTAACAAAACTAGTTTGTTCCGGAGAAATCACCCTTGGCAAGAGAGGTTTAAGTCTATTTACCATGATTGTAGAAAGAATTTTGTAAATTACATTGCATAGAGCTATTGGTCTAAAACCAATAGGAGTGTCCAAATTTTCCTGTTTCGGTATAAGAGTTAAGAAAGTTGCATTAAGAGCAAGGTACACTTTTCGATTTCTCCTAGATTCTTCTACCAATTCAAAAATGTCTGTACCCTTGAAATTCCAGGTGGCTTTAAAGAATTCAGCCATGAAGCCATCCGGACTAGGAGCTTTATTCCCAGGCATATTCATTACAACTTCTTCCATACTAATTTCCCATAGTAAAGCTAAATTTTGCTCTCTAGAGACTACTGTTGGGATATGACTTGTTATTTTATCAATAGTTTCCTGTCTATTATCATTTTATTCTGTAAGAAAATTTCTAAAATGATATACAAACACCTTTTCCATTTCCTCATGTTGAAGTAGATGGTTTCCGTTCTCATCTTTTAATGAGAAAATTCTATTGTGCTGTCTCCTTTGAATCATTGTTTTATGGAAAAAATTTGTGTTTCTCTCTCCTTCCTTTAACCACTCGATTCTTGATTTTTGCTTCCAAAAAATATCTTTTTGTTTTCTACGTTCTTCTAGGAGACTGAGTGTATTTCCTTCTTCAACTGCTAGTGCTTCTGACCTACCATATAGGATCATCCTTTGCTGGATCTTTTTTATTTTATCTTTTAACCGAATCTGATCATGTTGAATGTTTCCAAGTTATGTTCTATTCAATCTTTTTATTTCAGCCTTCAATTTCTTCAATCTAAGTTGAAAAGAATGAATCTTATTTCTACTTGTAAGCTGATTAGTTTCTCACCAGTGCTTTGCTTTTTCCATAAATCTTGGATCTCTTAACCAAAATAATTTGAACTGAAATGGTATATTCTTCACACTTTCTTTCACATCTATTTCTATTCATATCGGCCAGTGATCAGATCTAAGCATAGGTAGAATTGCCACTTCATAGTAGGAATATAAACTCACCAAATCTTCTGAGGCTCTAAATCAGTCCAACTGTGATGCTATTTGATGTCTTTCTCCACGTTTGTTATTCCAAGTAAACTTCCCATTCACCGTGGGAATGTCTACTAAGTGAAAAATTTTTAACAAGTCTCTAAAAAGCTCCATCTCTGAATCTTCTCTTCTTATAACTCTTTTTTTTCTATCAAGTTTAGTATCATATTAAAATCTCCACCAATAAGCCAATAGTTTTCCTGATGCATATTATTTAAAGTCCTTATACTTTGTAAGAACTCCTCTCTTTCTCCTGGAATTGGAGAACCATAAACAATTAATATAAGAATCCTTTCTTGTGATCCAATTTGTCTAAAATTTCCTGTTAGAATTCTCGGAAGACCCATCCAGTCTTCTACTATTATTTCTGCTGGATTCCATAAAATATTTATTCCCCCTGCTGTGCCTCTGGAGTCAATTGCCATCACCTCAAAACAGGGTTTGAAAGATTGAAGAGTATGTTCAAGCTTCTATCCCGATACTTTCGTTTCTTGGATTAACATTACCTGGGGTTTCTCTATTTTCAATCTTTCCTTTAGATCTTTCTTTGCCTTTACTGTTAACGCCTCTAATATTCCAGGAGATTACTTTCATTGGCTAACTTTAGGTAGTTGTTGAAATACCATTGTTAACGTTATTATATTTCCTGTATTAATCAACATTTCTCCAACAAGTTGTATGGATTCCTGCAATGTCCTTCTACCTCTTTTCTTTGTTCCTTTGGGCTGTGAATTAGGGTTTTTTGAGGAATCTTGTTCTATTTCTTGAACTTCCTTATTTTATGTAATTATACTAGTCATAATTAGTAATTATAATAATTAATTTAATTATTTTTTTAAAATTTACTTTCACTTAGTCAATTGTTTACAAGAAAAGAAAATGGAACATATCTACTATACTCGTGTAACAACTATCACACTAAAAAAAATTATTTACCCAATGTCTAAAGTATATAAACAATATTTACTATGACGAAGCATCCTTACTATACTCACTTATAAAAGTATCTATGTATTTATGCTATTAATGTTGTTTGGGAAATGAAAATATTAAACAACTTACAATAACTGACATTTGTTTGCAATATGAAATGTAGAATAAGTTCATGCTAGCCATGGACCTGTTCCTTATTATCTGTCATTTCATAGTAGATTCGGTAGATACAAACTTAATGGATAATAGTAATCACTGGATTGCCTTCATACTAGCCTCGATCACTTTTTAATTGATAGTGAATGTAATATGGCTCAAATAATAAATGGTTCTTAAATTGGTTTTTAATTCCACCTATCTCAGTAGTGGAGACAAGCTCCACCTGTCCACCTTTCTGTCCTCTGGAACCATCTAGATCGTTCGATCCTCTTGGAGCAAAATTGATGGTGGATCTAACTGTGGAGGAGGGTTAGGGTAAATACCCATCCCCAACCTCCCACCAGAGTACCATTTATCTCTATCATTGTGTCTCTGAACATGGATATGCAAGTTGTTAATTTAATAGGATATTGTTATGATGCTTTTCCACAGTCCAGGTGTCATCAACAGAGGGTTTTCGATGTAGTTTCAGTTTAATGGAGGTAAGAAACTTTTTTATTTTATTTTATTTTTTAAACTTGATTTCTCCTCTCTTTTTTTTCCATTCCCTTCGATCCCATTTCTTAAATTTTATCTGTGATTATTTTGGGTTGTTGCACAGGTGGTTTAACACTCGTCTGTTTAATCGTCTGCCCACTTCCTCAGATTCTTCACCCACCTATAGACTAGTTTGCATGCGAGGGATGATTTTTGTGCTAGCACCAATACAACCCCCTCCTTCTCGACATAGTGAGTAGGTCTATTTGTAGGGTTTTTAACTCTTATGCAAGTAATTACTGCCACTTCTTTACCTTATGATTTTTTTTGAGTTTGAAACTCTTTGTTAAATGTTGGTGCAGGTTTGAGGATCTCGATAGCATATGGAATTTCGGTCTCATTCGAGTCCTTCCTTCCTTAGTTGCTGGTACGCTTCGCTTCTAGTCCTTCCTCGACCATTCCTATTAGAGCAGCCCTGGTATTCTCTTTCAGTAGCTCTCAATTATCTCCATTTTATATTGCTCGCAGGTTCTTATTTTTTCGCATGGTTTACCAAGCCCGTTGTTGCCTTGTTTCTTTGTTCTTAATACTTAGCTATTTTGTTCCATTCGACGCTTGGCCCATTTTTTTTTCTAAACTTGTAAATAACTATATGGTTTTAGTACTCCATACTGTTAACAAATGTGCATGTTGGGACTCTCCTATTGTTTATTCTCAGATGAATGATGTATAGCTTTCATTCCATTTTCCAGAATGTATTTTTGTGAGGGTTTTCCCGTTTTATCTATTGGATATCAATGTTGTTTGTTTCCGTGCATGATTGTTTTGCTTCTTTTCGGTTATGTGACAAATGATCAGGGTTTCTCTGATTTCATATTTTATACAGTCGACTTAATAAGCTATTTTTATTATTAGTTTGTACCGATACTTGCTACTTTTTCCATGGTGTAATCTCTAACAGGTGTAATGGGACTGGAACCTTGACCCTCCTCTTGGGTCCTGGTTCTAAACCAACAACCTAATCCCAAGTTTTCGGTTCAACATACTTCAGATTTATATTCTGTTATGCTGTGAGGTGGCTTATGTAACTCGGTAGACAAAAAAAAATCAGGAGTTCTAATCTCATCATAATTTTCTAATCCTGATTTCGTATTTCTATCTTGCTAATATTCATAAAGTTCTATTACTATTTTACAATGTTTTATTTGAGTAATCTTAGCAGAAAAAGTCTAATCTAATTAGTTTCATACCGTATTATCACTATAACTTTCCCATATAGAACTCAATACATTATTGTTAGTTCCAGTTATCTACACGAGAATATATTTTGATAGTGTAAATCTCAAAAACATAGCTGTAACTTTCAAATGTAGTATTTGTCCTAGCTTTTTTTTCCAGTGCTTTAAATACAACTATTAAATATAATTTTTTTTTTTGTACTTATATACAAAGGCTAAGCTACCATTTCTTTTTTGAATTATTAAATGAAATTGCTAGGCTAGTATTTCTTTCTGTAATTTATGTGCAACATTATTCCAGTATTCATTTCAGCGGTTAGCAGTATTAAATAGAATAATCATAATACTTAAATACCTAATTTTGAGGCTTGTATTCCAGTAACTGTTGGTCTTCCCAACCTTGAGTGAGGTTATTATCTCCTCCGCTCCCCCTTTCTCCACACCAGGGCTTAGGTATTTTCTTGAGAGTAGAAGTTAGACATTAGGATTAAATCCATCCTGTAATTCTCTGGGTAATTCTGAGTTCCACTAGTTATCACACCAGCTCTAGAAAGCTCAGTGCAACCATATGTTGCTTCATCCCCATCACCTTCTACATAGAACTCATTTCCTCCTTAGGATTTTACCTTAAATCCTTTTGGAAAGGTAACTGCGAGAATTGTCTCAACCTCTTTTCCCTGGGTTCTTGGAATATTTACCAACAGTTACTTTCTCTTTTAACTCAAGGAAATTATTATTAAAAATTAATCTCTTAAATAAAAAGATAAATATTAAAGTATCATTAACGAATTCCCCATTCGTTATTCATTTGGAATGTCTTATAACAAATTTGTTTAACAAAAGGTAACTTAACAATAGGGGGTTACATCTTCCCCCGCTGAAATAGACACCATCTTCGGTGTTATCTATTCTCTGAGAACAACTCCAGATAAGCCTAGAAAATAACTTTCTCATCCTCCCAAGTAGCCTCCTCCGGGCCAAAGTGATTCCACTGCACTTTAACATGGGGGATGACTCGCTTCCGAAGCATTATATCTCTCTAATATAGAATATGCTACAGTTCTAATAAGAAATCGTCATTCGATTATACCTACATGCAAGAAGATTTTTAATTAGTTCAAATCAGAAACCTAATTTTTTTTTAATTGTATTACGTTGTGGACTTACATGTAAACCCTGCCAATATATGAAATTCTTGGGATTGTGTACGTAACGCTTCAATAATGACACATGAAATACGTTGTGTATTAGTATATGGCTGGGTAGGGCTAGCTGGTATGCCATTGGTCCTATCCTTTCGAAAATCTTGAAGGGTTCGCAATATCTGGGAGCCAACTTGGCACAAACATTCCACCTCAGAGTGCTTTCACGGGTTTAATTCTTACATACACATGGTCTCCGACCACAAATTCCTGGAAGGTTCTTTTCCTATCTGCATAAACTTCCTGTCGGTCTTGTGCCGCTTTCAGATTTTGCTTGATCTTCTTAACTTCCAGTGCCATCTACTCTAGCATATCTAGCCCAAGCATCATCTTGTTTTCTGGACTACTCCAATTAATAGGAGTTCGAAATTGTCTTCCGTAAAATGCTTCAAAGGGGCTCATTTGAAGGGATTATTGATATCTGTTTTTGTATGCAAAATCAACCAAATGCAGATATTCCTCCCACCTCATTGGTTGTTGCATTACGTACATGCACAGCATGTCTTATAAAACTTGATTTACCCTTTCAGTTTTCCCATCCATTTGTGAGTGATAGGCAGTACTAAATTGTATTTTCATCCCTAGGCCATTAAAAAATGTCTTCCAGAATACTGATGTAAACTTTACATCATGATATGAAATGAATATTTAGGGTATACCATGCAATATGAAGATCTCTTTCATAAATATGTCTGCAATTTGCACTGTCTTGTATGTAGATTGAACAGGGATGAAGTGAGCCACTTTCCTGAGTCTATCGACAACCACCATAGTTGATTCATTGTGCCTTTTGTTTCTCAGTAGTCCAGTGATAAAGTCAAGGGAAATTACTTCCCACTTCCATTCGGGCACTAGACTTGGTTGAATCAATCCATCAGGGTGTCAATGTTCAACCTTAATCTGTTGACACTCTAAACATTTTGTCAAATATTCGGCAATGTCCCTTCGCATCCCTGGCCAGAAATAGTCCTTTATAATTGTTGTTAACATTTTTTTTTATATCCTGGATGTCTGTCATAGGAGCTCCTATGATGTTCATCCAAAATAATTATTTTCAGATTATTTTGATTGGGGATATATATTCTCTTCTGATAAACTAGGAACTTCTTATCATTGAGCTCATACTTGGACTATTTCCCCTACCTTTGATCATATTTCTCTTGCTTCCATAAGAACTGGTATTTCGGGTCCTTCTTTACTGCCTCCATAATCTGTTCTTAGAAATTAAATTAAATCTGGTTAAAGTAAAGCTCATAAATGGCATGCATCTTTCTTCTCAAAGCATCCACCACCTGGTTCTCTTTTCCATTCACGTGTTGAATGTCGAAATCGAATTCACTTAAGAAAGCATTCCATCTGGCTTGGTGGGCATTCAAATCAGCCTGCTTAAAATAGCTAGTTAAGCCTACCGTGACCGCTCTCAAAGACAAACCTTTTTCCTAGGAGATAATGCCCTCCATATCCGTAAGGCATGCACTACCGCAGTAAAATCCAAATTATAAGCTTAGTACCTCTACTCGTGATCCTTTAGCTTCCTAGATTCATATGCTATGACTCTTCCCTCTTGAGTCAACACTGCTCCTACACCTTCCTTTCATGTGTCAGTACACACCTCAAACTCCTTACTAGGATCTGCTACCTTCTGCACAAGGGCAGTAATTAACATCTTCTTTAATAACTCAAAAATATTGTGACATTATTGAGTCCATTTAAAGACTCCTCCTTTCCTCTCGAGTGAGGTAATAGGAAATTCTATTTTGGAGAATAAATTGATAAATAATTGGTAGTAACGTGCCAAACCCATAAACGAGCATATTTCAGCTAATTTCTTTGGGACCCTCCACATCATAATTGTATTTATCTTTTATGGGTCCACAACAATCCCTTCCGCAGAGATCACATGCCCCAAATATTGGATCTACTCCTTAAAGAAGTCACATTTATTAAACCTGACATAGAGTTGATGCTCTCTTAGCATCCTCAGTACAATGTGAAAATGTTCCTTGTGCTCTTCTATATTCTTGGAGTAAATTAATATATCATCAATGAAAATTAAAACGAATTTATCCAAGTATGGGTGAAAAATTCCACGCATTAAGCTCATAAATGTTGTTGGTGTGTTGGTTAATCCAAAGGGTAATACTACAAACTCATAATGCCCATACCTGGTGCGAAAGGTTTTCTAGCTTATATCTTCATCCTTGATCTGGAATTTGGATCTAGTGGTAACATGATCTTAAGTCATTCTTGGAAAATATTGTAGCTCCTTTGACTTTGATGAACAATTCATCTATGCACAGTAGTGGGTATTTGTTTTTAACGATCAGTTTGTTGAGCTCTCTATAATTCATAAACATACAAATAGTGCCATCCTTCTTCTTCACAAACAACATTGGTGCTCCCCATGGGGACACACTTGGTCGAATGTAGCCCTTATCCATCAATTCCTGTAGCTGCATCTTTAATTCTTTTAATTCCAGCACACTCATTTTGTATGGAGTTCGGGACACAGGTGTTTCCCTGGGTATTAGTTCAATAGTAAATTCTATGTTTATTTTTGGTGGTAATCCCAGAATTTCCTCAGGAAATACATCTTGGAATTCCTGCACAATAGGAGTATTCTCCAACATAAGAGTCTTATCTTTTGCGTTGGTGAATCCTACTGAATTGCATAAAGTTGGAAAATCTTTATCATCCATTTAATTAGCTGAGATGGAGTAATAGGTCGTAGCTGCAAAGGATTTTTAATACCCTGTAACTCTTGTCGTGTCCCATCATTAGAATTAAAATGAATTACCTTGTTCTTGTAGTCCACTAATGACCAAGGTTTCTCCAGCCAGTCCATCCCCAATAAAATTTCATATGATCCCAAGGGTAGAATATTGAGTTCTACAGTTATGTGCTGGTCCTGAATACTTAGTTCAAAATTTGGTACCTTAGCATGCACTTGCCTTCTTGTCCCTATAGCTAGTTGAAATAGCCAGGGGTTTTTAAATTTCTGATTCTGTAGTTTACTGTTTTCAACTACAGGAGGTTGTACGTAGCTCAAACTGGCTCCACGATCAAATAAAATAGAAACATATTAGGTTTGAAGCTTACCTTCTAATTGTATCATGGTTGGCTGGTAATATGCTTGCCGATCCACCAGTACTGCATTGATTCTGGGTATGTTTCGAGCTACATCACCCACTGTCGATGCCTCTTGAAGATTTTTTGCCACTTCATTCCTTCCTCGATGAGGGGAGTTTTTGAAGTAATGTGCCTCACCACATCCCTAGCATTGCAACGGATGTTTTTGGGGTTGTCCCATGTTAGGTATACTAGAAGATTCAGTATGTCGCTCCTCACCAGCACACTTGGTCCTTGTTTGAATTTTTCCCTTCTGTTTACTCAGTGGATTCCTTGCAGTATTCTTAAATTTTTCGGATCTATTATTTCTATTTTTGTTAATAAAATTCTGCCCTTTTCGAGGCGACCAAATTTTTCTCGTTTCTACCTTTGGCTTGGATTGCTGATAGCACATCCATGCTTTCCTTATTGCTTCATCAATAGTTTTTGGATTTACGAACTCTATAATTTATTTCATGTGTAGTGGAAAACTACTCAAGAAACGTTGTACTTTTGCCTTTTCATCGTGCAGATAAGGTACATATCTTAATAATGAAGTGAATTTCGTAATAAATTCATCCATAGTCATTTGGCCCAGTTTCAGATCATGAAATTATTGGAATTTATCATCGTAAAAATGTTCAGTTAGATACTTATATTTGAAATATTGTTGAAACTCATCCCAAGTTACATTTTGATCTTCGAATCCTCGCATGTTCTTCACTTCCTCCCACCATAGTGTTTATTTTCCCCGCAGCTGGTAAATGGCTAGGCAGGCTTTAAGTTTGATGTTATATTCATACACTTGGAAGTACTTGTTCATATTTATTATCCAAGCTTCCACCATTTCCTCCGCCTCTCCGTAAAAGGTAGGAGGCTTAATATTTCGGAATTCTCTATGCAATTCCACTTTCTTTTTTTTCAGCTCTTGTTCTTCTAAGACATTTCTAGATTCAACCTCATTGTATGTTCAACTTCTATTACTTCTTGGCATTCGACTGTCTTCAACATTATCAGGAACTGTTTGGTGTTGTTCTATTTATTCTTGAGTATGTCTCTCGGGTCTAGGTTGTCCACTAGGAGGATTATGTCTATCTTGTAGAATTTTCAATATCCTATCTTTTTCTCTCATCAACCTTTCATTGTCATTGCAAACCTTAAGCATCTATGTCTGTAGCTGATGCACATTATCCAACAACATATTTGTCTATCTATGTTGTTCTTCCAACATTCTTCTTGTATGTTGGTGTTGGTCCACACTTAACTGCACTGAAATTTCAGGGTTGACCCGAGGATTGGTTATAGCATGGGTCTCCCCTGTGTTTCTGGGTGTGTGATGACTCAATCCCCTTCTCATGGTAGCTTACACTATTTTTTTCTTGTACTTAACACAATTTCCAACCCTTAAACTTAATAGGGAACAACAAACAAAAAAAACATAGTATGGTACTCTCCCATATGGCCCCAATTTGCAACTTACGCTCTGATACCACTTGCAACAACTATCACACTAAACAAAAAAATTATTTACCCAATGTCTAAATTATATAAACAATATTTACTATGATGAAGAATTCTTATTATACTAATAAAAGTATCTATGTATTTATGTTGTTAATGCTTTTTGGGAAATGACAATAATAAACAACTTACAATAACTAACATTTGTTTGAAATATAAACTTTAGAATAAGTTCATGCTAACCATGGACACATTCCTTCCTATATGTCATTTCATAGTATATTCGGTAGATACAAATTCAATGGATAATAGTAATCACCAGATTTCCTTCGTACTAACCTCGGTCAGTTTTTAATTGACAATGAATGTAATATGGCTCAAATCATAAATGGTTCTTACATTGATTTTTAATTCCACTTATCTCGATAGTAGTGACAAGCTCCACCTATCTCCCTTTCCATCCTCTGGTACCATCTGGATAATTCGATCCCCTTGTAGCGATATTGGTGGATCTGACTATGGAGGAGGGTCAAGGTAACTACCCACCCCCAACCTCTCGCTAGAGTGCCACTTCTCTCTGTCATTGTGTCTCTGAACATGGATTTGCAAGTTTTTAATTTCGCAGGTTAGTCTTATGATGATTTTCCATGGTCCAGGTGCCACCAACAGAGGGTTTTCGATGCAGTTTCAGTTTAATGGAGGTAAAAGACTTGTTTTTTTGGTTTTTAAAACTAGGATTCTGATTTTTTTTTCCATTCCCTTGGATCCCAGTTCTTAAATTTTAGCTGCGATTATTTTGGGTTGTTGCACAGGTGGTTTAACGCTTAGCTATTTAACCATCTGCCCACTTCCTCAGATTCTTTTCCCACCTACATATTGGTTCACATGCGAGGGATGAATTGTGTGCTAGTACCAGTACAACCCCCTCCTTCTCGGCGCAGTGAGTAAGTCTATTTGTCAGGTTTTTAGTGCTTATACAAGTAATTACTATCATTTCTTTACTTTCTGATTTTTCTGAGTTTGAAAATATGCGTTAAATGTTGGTGTAGGTTTGAGGATCCCGATAGCATATGGAATTTATGTCTCATTCGAGTCCTTCCTTCCTCAGTTTTTGGTATTCTTTGCTTCTCGACCTTCCTCGACCATTCCTATTAGAGCAACCCTGGTATTCTCTCATTAGGGGAAATTTGAGGTCTAAAATGGGCCTCCTAAGGAAATTATAGAATAATAGTGGAAATAATAAAATAAGATTTGATTACATCATCAAATTTTAGAGGGAAAAAATAAAAAATTACTTTTTCAACTCGTATTTTCAACTTATCTCCTAATTTTTTTGCTCAAATTTCGAGCAGGATTACTCGTTGGATGCCCAATTTAATTCGTCATCCAAGGAGTACCCATGTTGTATACTTTCAATTGGTCCTGCTACACTAAAAATGAGAAATAAATGAAAAATGTGATTGCAATCACATTTTTTCATTTATTTCTCATTTTTCGTGTAGCACAATCCATCAAAAGTATGCAACATGGGTAGTCCTTGGATGTGGAATTAAATTTTCTATTCAATGAGTACTCCTGCTCAAAATTTGAGTAAAAAATTTGGGAGATAAGTTGAAAATAAGAGTTGAAAAAGTAGTTTTATTATTTTATTATTTTTTAATATTTTAACCCTTTTACTTAAAAAATGGTGAATCATCCCCCATGGTTGACATCATCATCTTCAATCCTATTGGTTCTTATAAAGTTTATTTTGGTTATATATTTTTCTTAGGAGGCCCATTTTAGACCTCAAAATTCCCCTAATGTTCAATGGCTCTCAGTTATCTCCCTTTGCTATTGCAGGCATGCTTTTCATTTTTTTGCATGGCGTACTGAGCGAGTCGTTGCCTTATTTCTCTATTCTTAATACTTAGTTAATTTGTTCCATTCGAGGCTTGGCCCGTTTTTTTATCTAAACTTGTAATAACTATATGTTTTTAGTACTCCGGATTGTTAACAAATGTGTATGTCGGGACTCTCCTGTTGTTTATTCTCAGATGAATGATGTATAACTTTTATTCCATTTTCGAGAATGTATTTTTGTGGGGGTTTTCCCATTTTATCTATTGGATATCAATGTTTTTTGTTTATGTGCATGATTGTTTTGCTTCTTTCTGGTTATGTGACAAATGATGAGGGTTTCTCTAATTTCATCTTTTATACAATCGGCCTAATAAGCTCTTTTTATTATTAGTTTGTACTGGTACTTGCTGGTTTTTCCATGGTGTAATCTCTAACAGGTGTATTGGGACCGGAACCTTGACCCTCATCTTGGGTCCTAGTTCTAAACCCACAACCTAATCCCAAGATTTCGGTTCAACGTACTTCAGATTACTATTCTGTTATGCCGTGAGTTGGCTTTTGTAACTCGGTAGACAAAAAAAATCTGGAGTTCTAATCTCATCATAATTTTATAATCCTGATTTCTTATTTCTATCTTGCTAATATTCGTAAAGTTCTGTTACTATTTTACAATGGTTTTCTTTGATTAATCTTGGTAGGAAAAGTATAATCTAATTAGTTTCATACCGTATTATCACTGTAACTTTCCCGTCTAACACTCAATACATTATTGTTACTTCCAGCTATCTACACCAGAATATATTTTGATAGTGTGAATCTAGCATACATAGTTGTAACTTTCAAATGCAGTATTTCATGTCCTAGATTTTCTTTCCAGTGCTTTAAATACAACTATTAAATAGAAATTATTTTTCCGTACTTATATACAAAGGCTAATTTACCATTTATTTTATTAATTTTTAAATGAAATTGCTAGGCTAATATTTCTTTTTGTAATTTATGTGCAACATTTTTCCAGTATTCATTTCAGCAGTTAGTAGTATTAAACATAATACTCAAAATACTTAAATACGTACTTCAGAGGCTTGTATTCCAGTAACTGTAAGTCCTCCCAACCTTGAGCGAGGCTATTACGTCCTCTGCCCCCCCTTGCTCCACACCAGGGCTTAGGTATTTACTTGAGACAAGAAGTTAGACCTCAAGATTAAATCCAACCTATACTCTCTGGGTAATTCTAAGTTCCACTGGTTCTCACACCAGCTCTGGATAGCTCAATGCTACCATATGTTGCTTAATCCCCATCACCTTCTGCACAAAACCCCTTTCCTCCTTAGGATTTTCCCTTAAATCCTTTTGGAAAGGTAACTGCCAACCTCTTTTCCCTGGGTTCTTGGAATATTTACCAACAATTACTTTCTCTTTTAACTCAAGGAAATTATTATTAAAAATTAATCTCTTAAATAAAAAAGATTAAAGTAATGTCTTATAACAACTTTGCTTAACAAAAGGTAACCTAAAAATAGGCGGTTACAACTAGGCTCAAGACTTGTGCCCACCATAAAATAAATATGTATTCTGTCTTAAATAGTTATAGTTATATATCCAAAGAGAGGAAGAGAATGAACATCTCCAACAATTTTATTAGTAAAATTGTTATGTGGAGGGGGTTTCTCCTTTCACAAACAATAAGGTATCATACACCAACTCTATGTCTTAAGACATTAAAATTATATTATTGATAATTATTATATTATAAATATTAATTAATTAATTAATTATTATTATTAGCACATTATTTTTAACTAATATATATATTATTTTTATCTCTTTCAATATTTATACTATGGTTCATTAAAATATACAAAGAATAAATTAATATAATTTAAACCTTATAGGTTTTGGAGTTTTTTTAATTAGAATTTAACATTTTTTTCCTTAAATCTTGGTCTTTGTTGTTTAAAATCAATTTTAACTACATATATAGATTTAACACCCCAAAAAAACCTTTGGAGTGCTCTAAAATTGTGGAGAGTTCAGAACTCTAGCTTGTAATTCCAACAAATCCCTACTAAATTCAAAGAAAATTAGACTTCAGAATATGACACTAAATTTGAAACCTAGTAACATGTATAATAAATAACAACTAAAATATGTGTTTTTCCACAATTATGACCAAATTACATATTTTTGTATACTTTATATTCCATATTACTATCACATAATATAAAAAATTAGAAAAAAAAATACATAGTAATATAATTTCAACCATTACTAACAATGATATATGCTAGGTTTTTTTTATACATACATATATGGAATTTCTTTTGTTCTTTGGTTTTTCCTATCTTTCTAAATTGAAATATTTAGAGTATATAAATAAATCTATGAAAAGTACATATAAGTGGGCCAAGCATCAACTATTATGAAATATTCTAGAGTTTCAAAAAAAAAAAATTTAGAATATATAAATAAATGTATGAAAAGTATATATAAGTGGGCTAAGCATCAATTTTAGAGTTCCAACTAAAAAATAAAAAGCAAACCTGAGTTTTTATAAACTAAAAATAGAAAGATTATATATAAAAAAATTACTATAAATATATGCAAAACTAATATATGATTTGATCACATATTTACAATTATGCTTTCCCACCTAAACAAAATAGTAGAATTGCAATAGCAGAATTGCGTTATAATAGGTTAAAAATGAAAAAAGTTATAAGTTGAAAAATATTAAATATTATTAAAATAACAATTAATTATTATTATATCATTTTTTAATTATTAAAATTATTATTATGTTAATTTTTTATTTATTTAATAAGATTATTATTATTGATTTTTTTTCCAATAAATTTATTATATAATAAAATATGTGTGTTTTTTTAAGGAATATAGGTTCAAATCTTGAGAGGGGTGGAGCATGAATATTTTTATAATGAAATTATTTTGTGGATATGGGTTTTTTGTTTCACAAAAAATAAGGTCTTTTAAGCCAGTTTAATGTTTTATTGAATGACGACCTTAAAATTAGACTATTATTATTTACTATATTATATAGATTGATTTTTTCTTTCATTTTCATTTATAGTAACAATATAAATTATATTCTATTATTTAATTCCAATTATTTAGTGGACATAATTTTTATTTTCCATCAACTCTTAAATGAGTTTATTTCATGATTATGACCATGTTGTATTTATCCTCATAATAAATTAAAAAAAAAATAATTACAACACTTTCTCCTGTTTCTCCTTAGCTATGGATTTTCTCTTAATTTTTGTAGATTTATTTTCTTTTTACATGTAATTATCACAAAGTGTGTAAATAAATATAAGCTAGAGTCTCTGTTCAGAGAATTATGAAATCTTTACAACTATAAGAAAGAAAACAAATATGAGTTATTATATTATAAGAATAGAAAGGTTATTTTACATAAAGATGCTCTCCATCGTGGTATGAAAGAGATGTTGTAATGTTATTCATGTTAAAAATATCACTAAATAAAATTACATAAAAATAAAAACAAAATAAAAATAATAAAAATAATGAAAGATTAATGATTAAAAAGGAATAACTAAATAGGCTTTCTTACGATACCATAGATTAATATCATAGGCCAATACCATGGATTATGAATACCATATGCCCAAACAACTTTAATTCAAATAAAATAACTTTCGGATTAATCACATCATTAGGATTAAGTTGAAGTTTCAAACCAGCTAATGTGGTTCATCCTCAGGAAAAGGTGGAGAGACTAATCAATCTCAATGAATAAATAGTGGAGATGCACCATTGCCCGGAAATAGCAGTTGAGAACTAGCTGTTAAGACTACCTTCTAGTAAAGTTAGGTAGTGTTAAAATAAATTGAATTGTTAATAATCTGTTTAATTAAATAATATTAAAAGGGCAATGATGCATCTCCACTATTTATTCATTGAGATCGATTAGTATCTCCACCTTTTTCTGAGGATGAACCACATTAGTTGGTTCGAAACGTCGACCTAATCCTAATGATGTGATTAATCCGAAATTTCTTTTATCTACATTATGGATCACAAAAGTCTTAGATCTAACTTTAATTCATTCATATTCCTAGATAACATTATAAAATCATGAAGAAATAATATATATATATATATATATATATATATATATATATATAATACTTCTAAAAAATGTACACCAATAACCTGGATTAATACCATGGGCCACCGTGGGCCAGTACAATGTGCCCAAATAAGAAAAAAAAAAAAAAAATATATATATATATATATATATATATATATATATAATTTGCCTCTTTTAAAGTGGATATATTTGATTTCTCTTAGCCCTTAGTGAATCCATATTTAAACTGGATATAAGACGGTATTTAAAAATTTACTATGCAGAATATATGATTTCACCAAATATTCAACATTATAATTTTTAAGAGATAGTGGAGTTATAATAATTTATAAATGTAAAGGTTATAAACAAAAATATATTAAAGATTCATTTTTTAAAATGTATCAGTTAATTACAATTAAAATTAAATTTATAAAATAAAAAGTTTTAAACTTTAAAATAATTATTATTTATAATATTTATAATATTTTTATCATTTCTAATGGAGTGGAGGAAGTTTTAGGTATTGGTGGAAGCCTTTAATGGCGGTTTGAGCATATGAAGGGTTTTAGATACACATCTATTTAGACCCTAATATGAAGAATATTGTGGTTATGAACAATCTTGAACCAAATCAATTTTTTTTTTAACAAGAGTGCCATTTCCATGTGGAATTCACTATTCAAATATGGATGACAGATTAACGTCATTCACCTTGGATGGGGATTCTAGTTTCCTAGAGAAGTGAAAACTTGTATATATGGTTTTGAATGTCTAAGGCATGCAAGCACCCATGGAAGGGAGAAACCATAGAATGTTTAAGGAAAAAAGGAAGAATAGAAGGAAACAAAGGAGAATAGAGAACTATTTTTACGTAGTTTGGAAACAGTTCCACCGAAGTTCCCGAAAACCCTTGTGTGGGATGTCACTCAGTCTTAGTTGTCACAACGCTAAAACATATCATTCTAGGTAGTGGGTCGATTAGTTTCAATGAAATTAACCCTTTTATTTCTCCATGGCCTTTTGAGTTGGAAATCTGTTGCCAAAATATTGTGAGGATTTGTCCTTGAACAAGAAGTTGTCACTAGATGCCTTAGCTAAATCATAATCTCATGGCCCCAAGATAATTTTTTTAGCATGAATCATTGAGATGGATTTTAGAGGTGATTTGTTTAGGGCTCAAGGTTCCCTTACCACATAATAAATTTAGGTGACTTCGGTAGGTAGGAAGCAAGGACTCTAATATGGAAATGCATTGGGGCTTCTTCTAGATTTAGTAGTGTCAAAAACCCTAGGTGGAGGTGCACAAAATGTTTTGGATTTAGGTGGTGTATCTTTAGTGGTTCAAGTATAGGATGGTGGGATAACTATATCAAGATGAATTTTCATGGGTGGTGAGGGTTTGGTCATATGTGAGGAAGGAAATATCAAGGGAATTGTATGGGCCTAGACTTTGAGCAACCATAAAATGTCACTATTCAGGGATTCGTCAATAACGCCACTCAGAATAATTATGGTGATGTTTTTAAGGTGGGAATAAAATGGAATAAAAGGAAGTGTATTTGTCCATAGGTAGAAGACAGAACCCTGGTGCATGGTCAGGATCTATAATTCGGCTCAGCTATGGAAGTGTTGGAGCGCATTTCGATTAACCAAGCGAACACTTGATCTTTTAAATATAATGAAATATATGAATGGATTAAGATGACATGGGATGTTTTGTTAGTGAAAATGGTTGGAGTTTTTATCTTAGTCCATGGTTACTTTATGCCCAAATTCGAGTTGTCAGAAGTGACTTCGTGGGTCTTAGTTAGGAATTGGAGCATTGACTTATCCATGGTATTTTTATATAAATGTTTTATCTAAAAAAATATATTAAAATATTTATCAAAATATTTTTGAATAAGTAAGAAACTTATTTTTATGGAAAAAAAAATTTAAATTAAATTTATGTTATTTTTATGCTAATATAAATATTATTATTATATTATTTGTTGAACTACTTAATAGGTGTATTTATTATTCATCAACTACTAAATAATTTTATTATTGTCTCTCAATATGTATGTTTATCATATATAGATTCAACAGTCTAAAAACGTCTTGGAACACGCGGACTATGAAGAGTTCACAACTCAAACATGTGATTCCAACAAATCCCTCAAAGATTCTAGAAAAATAGATTTAAAAATATGGTGAGAAACCCTCCAAAACCTATAACTATAGATTAACACTAAAATATTTATTCTTCTTCAAGGATTATAGGTTGAAATCCAAAGAGAGTTAGAACAAGTAAATCTCCATATATTTTATTAGTCAAATGGGGTTCCTTTTTTCACAAACAAAGGGTCTCTTACACCATTTTGGTGTCTTCTTTAGCCATTATCTTAAATTTAGATTATTATTATTTATATATTAATTTATTCTTTCATTTTCCTTTAAATTATTAATATAAATGTTATTATTATTGTATTATTTGATTTTAATTACTAAGTGAGAATATTTTTATTACTCATGAACTATTAAATAAACTTATTCGATAAATATCACCATATTTCTTTTGTTATTTCTTTGAATAATTTATATTCCATAATAAAATTACATGATAAAAAGAATTTAATTTAATTTAATTTTTTGTAATAAGACTGATTCTATTCAAAAGCATATAGTACAAAATAGAGATACAATCAAGAGAAACTAGAAAGCGGGGAAGCTGAAAATGATAAACTATCAACGTCAGTCCCGAAAAGCACACAAGAGAGAAACATGGAGCACAATGAAGATTAACATGGTAATATTAAGAGACAAACATAAGAATTTACCCAAAATGGGATAAATCCTCAATACAACCTTTCTTTCCTTTCTTTTTTGTGACTTTAACCCAACCATCAGGGAGTGGGTGGGCTAGGAGTGAGTGAGTCAGAGGAGGAGGACTCAAGTGCTTGCTTCCGAGCACTCTAAGAAACATTGGGCTCACTAGGCTTTGACGAGGGATTATCCTTCTCCTACTTTGCTACATCCACATCTACTTCAATATCATCCTCATTTGAACTGAAGGACACAATGTCATCCATGGGAGGAGGGTCACAAGGTTTCTAGCTTCTAGAGCTGGATTTTTGATTACTTCTCTTATTTTGGGCAGGGAACATATAAGATGATTTTTGAAGATTCCCTCTTTTATGGAACTGAAGACATCGGAAAGAAATATTCTCACAGTCCAGGGACTGCGTCCAATGTAAATCACCAACTTTGAGATTGATTTGATCACGTAGACCTTTAGGTATGTCAATTTCGACACATATTCTACCATTAGTGTAAATGCCCTTGTCCCCTCTAGAAGGATATGTTTCCAGAAAGTGACCCAGAGAGATTCCAATTCCTTGGAAGACCGAAAATTTCCATAAGTGAGCAGGTAAATTTGGAAGCCTGACCCAAATAGGTGGCTTGGTAATAACTGTCATAGAAGGGTTGAAGTTTGGGAACCACAGTGTGAGGAATAACCCCACTTTTCCCCAAAACTATGGACCACCAGTTAAGGTTTTTTAATAATCTTCGTTGAAAGTAAACACCACTATAAAAAAACCCTTCTAGCAGAAAATAACGTTGCAGTTATTGGTCCATGTGAATTTTATCCAGTGGTAGAGATTTGCGATGTGAGGTCATAATCCATTGAATCTGCAGATAATGGAATATTTCGCATAAATTTCAATATGGGTTTCAAGTGTTGGGTGAGAAATTTTTACAGAAGGTACATCCTCCAATTTATCAACCAAAAAAGGCTTGGGAGCCTCATAGGGTTGAGAAAATTTCTTGGGAGGTTATGCACGGACAACATCCTTGTAAGAGAAATCATGAGCAGAAGATGGCTGACCTACTGCCCCTCCTCGAAGATGTAGGGTTAGAACCACAGTAGCATATTTTTCAATATTATAAAATGAGAGTGGGAAAGAATCTTCTAGCTTTTTACCTCCATAGATAAATCGCTAAAGGGCACTTGGAATCCCCAATCTGAGTTCAAGGGCATGCGAAATGTTTTTCACCACATCCGAAGAGAGGACCCACAAAAGCATTATTTTCCAGGATAGAAGAGTGATATGTATCTAAAAAGAGGTATTTGTAAGGTTTGGGGACATTGGGGTTTCCATATCCAGGCTCCCACTGAGCCAACCATCCCCCATCATAGCACTGCAAATGGGACAGAATGGGGAAATGGGCTTATGTTTCATCAACTGACCCATAACCCAATCTGGCTTTCCTGTCTGCTATGCACATTGATCAGTAAGAAAAAAGGATCTAGAAGCCATGGGGTTAAGACCCATGAAAGCCTCACATTTCTATCCACGATTAGAATGGAGAAAAAAAATATATTCATTGTCCATGGTTTTGGCGGCTTTGCATTCCCCTCATCCCTATGAATGATAGGTTCCACATATGGAGGAAACCCATGTTGTATAAACACATGATCAACCAAATACATGAGAGAAAATGATGGATCTACAACAAAATTGGAAACTAAACCCTTTTTAAATCTATGAAATTTGAGATTTGGATCTTACCTCCACACCTTTGTGACCCAAAAGTATACTTCCTTGCTTGTTTTAGTGACAGTGGTTGTGCATACCGCCGCATAACATGGAAGCAACCATTTCGTATGCGGAATCACCTTTGAGCATTCACAGTCCAGACCCTTCACTCGACGAAAATGTGCATCTTCTGAACTGAGACTATTTTGTGCATCAGGGGTGAGTTGAAATTCGATGGCGGTAGGAAACAATTCCTTGCGGTAGAAAACCCTAGCCATTTTTCACTAATCACCTCAGCCGAAAAAAATCAAGCTCTACAAACTAACAGTCTAAAAAAATTAAAAAATATTGTGTAGTGTGAACATAACAATTATTATAAATTCAACCATTATTAAAAAATATCCTTTTCATTTCTCTCCTTTTTTGTAGATTTGTTGTTTCTTTCTTGGATTTTTTTTAGGGTCTATAGATGGAGATGAATTTTGAGGGACTTTCAAAAGAGGTCGGAATTCGGCGAAAAAAAATTCAAGAAATATTTGGAACCATGTTTTTTATAGTGGAAATGGATTCCCCACCATCAAGAACCTTTCTCGAATCCAAAATCTTGAAGTTCGACTATAAAAATCCCCGCCTTATTTGATTTTATCAAAATCTTGCTAGAATTTCCATGATTTTCAAGGAAAAAAAGCAATATGGTTACACTACAACATTTTTTTCATTCAAAATGTAAGTATATAAATAAATATATCCAAATTATATGAGTTGGTCAAACATGAGAATTATAATTCTTTGATTTTCAAAAAAGGAAAAAAAAAGGTATATATATGATTTGACCAAATATTCACAATTCAACTCATCTTTAAATGTCATTTTTTATAAAGTTTTCCTGGTTATTTCTAGATAAAATTTGTGTAAAATTTCGTGTAGACTTATTTAAATCACAAGTTGCAGAGGTGAACTCTTTACAATCAAATTTACCTAGGAGTTTTTGAAGATGATGAATCCATATATGGAGCCAAAAGACCAATTTAAATAATACAAATCAAGGTTTTGCCACATTTTATTTCATCTCACTAGCTAGAAATCCCCCTAAAACTCCAAAAAATCTCACTTAAAGACTACTCATTTACAATTTTGATTTCCCATAGAAACTAAATAACACATTGGAGTTATGGCAAGTTAAAAATGGAAAAGTTGTAAATTGAAAAATATTAAATATTGATTAAAACATTTTGAAAAATACAAGTTATTACTATATTATTTTTTAATTATTATAATTATAATTGTTATTAAATTATTTTAACTATTTAATGAATTATTTATTATTACGCTGTAAGGCGTTATTATTTGAAAACAACTTTGCTGTGTGCATCGTGTCATATATGTGAAACATTTAGATTATATGTTAGACGATTAAAACATATGCAGCCATTGGATGAAAAAGAAATGGTAGTTGCAAATATTTAGTTAGTGGAAGATTTATAGGGCTTATTTTTATTCATAATCGCTAGGGCATTCACGAATTCATTGCGCTTGCAGAGCTTACATACTTGATTATGGCATTTTTTCCCTTTTACTTTCATGCCTTGTGAATTTTGGCACTGGTTGAAGGATTTTCCTTTGGGCAGTGTCAGACTCCAGTGCAGTGCGGCTCAAAGCGAGGACCGAGAGATACTTTGCCCTTGCGGTGGTGGAGTATGCTTGATTCTTACCTCGCATACCAAGAAAAATCCTGGCAAAAAATTCTACAGATGCCCTGGTAAGGTAAGATATTGAAGTCGTGCATTATAAATTTCACAGGTTCAGTTCATAACATATCATGGCATATCATGGGTTTGGGGATTAATTTCTTTTGTCACTCTGATATTTACTTTTACAGAATGATTAGAGGGAGCTACACAATGTAAATTCTTTCAATGGTGTGATACACCATTCTCTTCTCTCAGAACTCTCCAGGAGGAAGAGGAGAGTTTAAACGACAGTCTACAACTCCCACACACCCCATTAGCTGGAGGAGGGTTTAGAGGAAAGTCTGCAATTTCCACCCAGAGTTCTCCAGTAACATTAGGAGGAGAGTTTAGAGCGCAACCTTCAAATCCCACAATGAATTCTATACAAGGAGGGGAATGAGGGTTTAGATTCCTATTTTAGATTGGAGCCTGTAAATCCCACACCGAATTATCTACCAGGAGGGTCTAAAGGGAAGTCTCCAACTCCCAGCATTAGCAGCAAGAGAATGGGAAGAGGTGGAGAGATACCTGTCAGGTTTCACAAAGGTGGACGACTACCGCTACTCCATGAAAATATCCTTCAAGATCAGAAAACAAAAATATTTGGAAGCTTTAGACAAGTAAGCATGTCCTTGTTTCTTAATGTGTTTTCTCGCCAGAATGCAGAGATGAGTGAGATTGCATATTTGGTATGTTGAAAATAAAAAATTATCATTTGGGTATTTACAGGCAGGATTGGGATAGAGCTGTAGAGATATTGGTGAATGATCTTAAAGTCTTTTCTTCATTCAACGAAGAGCTCTTCAAAGAAATCACGCAGCTTCTTACCCTGGGAAACTTCAAGTACATTCTTTATATTATATATTTGGCTTTTCAAGTGGGAAAGAAGCTGTGAAATCATGCATTAGATTTCAGAGGTCCTATATAGTTGGAGTGAGTTGGTTTTGGTATTTGATATTTGTAGGGAAATGAGCAATTTTCTAAGTATGGAGATGCAAATTCGGCCAAGACCATTATGATTGTAGATCTAAAGAAATTGTTAGAAGCTAATCCTCTGTTCCATGAAAAACTCACATTCCCTGCCTTCAAAGCCTCAAGGCTTGGAACACTGATATATCAAAGGTAGGGTGCTTTTTAATGTTCATAATTTCATGGAGGCCAATGGTTGATCTCTTTTCCTTTTGGTTTTGAACTGGTCAAGATGAGTATTTTTAGTAGTCCTTCACGACATACTTCAGAAAATTGAAATAACGAATTACTAATTAGAAAATGAGAATTCTTTGTTTCTGTTATGCTATAGTTTTATTTTGGAACAGGGGATTCCATAAAAGTACTGACATAGCATAGTGTGCCATTGGCCTTTTTGTATCCAGCCTCAATTGGTAGCACCAGCTATGTAAAAGGCCCTGACCTAATCCTGATATTAAGACCCTATTTGTTGATCATACATGCACGCCACCAAATGGGACCTGAGCACGAATGCCTTCAACTAATCCACTTGTGGGTACACTCCCAAAAGAAGCAGTGTTTCCTCCTATTGCCACCCACAGTGTCAATCACTCCCAGGAAGGTTAGGGTAAGGGTTTGAGCGAAAAAAGGTTTCTAGTTGTTTGATTAGGGTTAGGGTTCCCATTTATCTCTGATCAAAGCTAATTCTCTATTTATTTTCTCTTAGCCCCTTTGGCAGTTTCATGGAATTGAAAGCGAAGTTGAACCTTCTCTTTTGACAATGTATTTCTATCAGCTGGCCATCTTGACACTCGATCTGGTCATTTAGTGAAACAGATTAGTGTTTATTCTATTTTCCTCTGGTTATGTGAAATGAATGGTATATATAATAAGCCACCTTTGCAGAGCATTCGAGCTGCTCACTTAGAGCAATGGCATAGTTTGTTTTGAGAGGCGGCAATAACAATGTTGTTGCAAAATCTCTGTGCTGCTACAATTCTCAATGTGTAATGAGCCTCAAATACTTTGCCACATTTTTCCACATTTGTTTCTAGAAATAAAATTTCTATAATTTTTAAAGTTGTCTGATTTGTTTGGTTAGCATTTAGTTGAATAATTGGATGCATGTTTTTTGGTTTGGTTTATTAAATTTGAAGATCCAGTCAGATGCGTTTATTCATCTTGTGTATATTCCATAATTTGCAGTTATTGGTTATGTCCATGATGCCGCTGCTTGAGCAAATATTTGGTTAAGTTTATGCACGTTTAAAACTGGCATTTACTATTCTATTATTCCATTTGGAGGCTTTGAAAGTACCGAGGGAACGTTTATTTTTAGATTTGATGAGCCCCATTTTGGTTGATAAAATTATCTCTATGGGAATATGCCATGTATATTTGTAGTTTAACTTCAAGATTGCCTCTATCAGTTACATGAATTGTCTTCTGCCTTTTATTCTACTATCTAGTATTGAATTTCCCTCAACTATGTAACTTATTTCAATGAAAAATTTGTTGGGAATATCGAGATTCCATGGTGTTGTTGTTTCTCCCCATAGGCTACATTTCTGTATGTGCAACTAAAAGTTTTAGCTCCAAATTACTTTTAAGAAGGATTAAGACCTCTGTTATTTTTAGTGAACGAAGTGGTTCTGTCAAAGAACACAGCAATTATGTTTCACTCGGTTATAATTGTTGCTTTAGTTTTAAGTCTGGTTGAAAAAGATTTAAGTGGAAGAAAGCTCTGGTTTTATGTCTGGTTGACATGGGTTTTAGAAGTAAAAATATGAGTGCCAATCAACATGTTGATAGTGTTTTCAATGTTTTTTTTTATTTGTATTATTTATAATATTATTTGTATTTGGTTTTGTTTTTGTATTTTATTGGTGAACACATTAAATCACTTAACCACTTAAACTGTTACCTCAATTTAGAGGGTTTCTTATGGACTTTGTAGTCAATTCCAGAACTAGGTTGTTGTATAATAGGGCAAGACTATTGTTTCTTCTTCTTCAAAACTAGAAATGAAATAGGTGCATGCAATTATTTATTTGCTTGCAAAATCTATGATAAAGATCATATAATCTCTGCACTATAGAGAATTATCAATATGAGTAAAAACATTATTTTAGTTAAATACAAAATTACAAAAGTTACTTCTATTGTATGGCATAAAATTACCCCTCAAGTTAGTGAAGAGTGACTTGATGAGATTGTCCCAAAAATATAACATAGAAAGATATATACCCATCATAGATAGACAATAGTCTTTATTACTTAGTATTTATAGTGAGAAATGGTTGACTAAATGAGTAAAGAACCTACAGGAAAATAGACACAGGCTTTCATGTCCATCTACATAATCATAACATCCAAGTAATTTCCTATTGCTAATCCATATAAAATTCAGGACAATTCGTGGGTCTATTCTATGAGAGAACTCATTGGCTTAGACAATAATAAGATGAAATTCAAAGAAGGATGAAAAATGTTAACTTAACCATCAATATTAGCCAAAAACCAAGAAGGAACATGATAAAATTTTTCTGCAGAACATGTCACATTGTACCAATTCAATCATAGATTAGGGATCCAACTCTAATGACCCACAAACATAAAATTTAAACATAGAATTTGGAAGGGAGGATGAAGGCATACTATGCTTTGGTGATTTGAATTTTTGACACTGAAGTTAATTCAGAAACTCTTGAAAATTTGGCAAAAGGATTAGCATGAGCTCCAAAATAAGTCTTCTTCACATTTCTTTTACTATTTTAGGAAAAAAATGTAGACAAATCAACATAGCAAGGGGGCAACATAGCAGTCTGAGAGTAGGGATACGTAGAGAGAGGCAGTCTAATGTGCCAAAAATAATGAGCCAAAGTGGCAAAAAAGTATGGTTCATTTCAGAAAAACAATTATATTAATACTTGTAAAGGACGAAGTGACATAATTATTTATCCACTGACCAAAGAATAATGAACAAAAGACATTAGTTTTTATAATCTATATGTGGGCATTGGTATATATAATCTAGATGTGGAGAAAGATCCCAAGTAAGAACTAGGCTGAGAGCCTAAAAGGAAGCTCAAATAGCACTAATAGTGCACACAGTTGAAGCAAAGAATTGATGAGGTGATCAATCTCAAATTGATTTTCTATAACATAATAGCATGCTTGTAATAAAAAATTAATTCAAAACTAGTTACTTTGCCAAAAATATTTTGCTGAAGACAAAAATGACAAATCGGGCTATAATACCAATGAGAGATTAATTTAAAAGGAAAGCAACACTGAATAATATGTCTACAAAATATGGCCTTCTCGATCTTGTAAATTCATCTTTGTTTCATGCAATTTATCTTTTGTGAACCTAACCTTCCTTATACTAGAGTAGGCTGGAATGGTTCGATGGCTGGCTGGGATGGATGGAAGATAAATGAAGGAAGTGCTTCTGGTGCCCAGTGTTTTACGGAGCTAAGGCAATGGAAAAAGTAATCAAGGTTGGGCTCACTCCAACAATATGCTTATGAACTAGATCTTTATTACTTAGCATTTATAGTGAGAAATGGTTAACTAAATGAGTAAAGTACCTACAAGAAAATTGACACAGGCTTTAATGTACATCTACATAATCATAGCTTCCAAGAAATTTCTTATTGATAATCGATATAAAATTCAGGACAATTCGTGGGTCTACTCTATGAGAGAACTCATTGGCTTGGACAAGAATAATATGAAATTCAAATAAGGATGAAAAATGTTAACTTAACCATCAATCTTAGCCAGAAACCAAGAAGGAACATGATACATTTTTTCCGCGGAACATAATACATTGTACCAATTCAACCATATATTAGGGATCCAACTCTAATGACCCACAAACATAAAATTTAAACATAGAATTTGTAAGGGAGGATGAAGGCATACTATGCTTTGGTGATTGGAATTTTTGACACTGAAGTTAATTCATAAACTCTTGAAAATTTTGCAAAAGGATTAGCATGAGCTCCAAAATAAGTCTTCTTCACATTTCTTTTACTATTTCAGGAAAAAAATGTAGACAAATCAACATAGCAAGGGGGAAACATAGCAGTCTGAGAGTAGGGCTACGTAGAAAGAGGCAGTCTAATGTGCCAAAAATAATGAGCCAAAGTGGCAAAAAATTATGGTTCATTTCAGAAAAACAATTATATTAATAGTTGTAAAGAACCAACTGACAGAGTTATTTATCCACTGACCATAGAATAATGCACAACATACATTGGTGTGTATAATCTAGATGTGGGCATTGGTATGTATAATCTAGATGTGGAGAAATATCCCGAGGAAGAACTAGGCTGAGAGCCTAAAAGGAAGCTCAGATAGCACTAATAGTGCACACAATTGAAGAAAAGAATTGATGAGGCGATCAATCTCAAATTCATTTTCTATAACATAATAGCATGCCTGTAATAAAAAATTGATTCAAAACTAGTTACTTTGCCAAAAAAAATTTTGCTAAAGACAAAAACGACAAATCGGGCTCTAATAATAATGAGAGATTAACTTAAAAGGAAAGCAACAATGAATAATATGTGTACAAAACATGGCCTTCTCGATCTTCCAAATTCATCTTTGTTTCATGGAATTTAGTTCTATGAACCTGACCTTCCTTATACTAGAGTAGGCTGGGATGGTTCGATGGCTAGATGGGATGGATGGAAGATAAATGAAGGAAGTGCTTCTGGTGCCCAGTGTTTTGCGGAGCTAAGGCAATGGAAAAAGTAATCAAGGTTGGGCTCACTCCAACAATATGCTTATGAACGAGATCTTTATTACTTAGTATTTATAGTGAGAAATGGTTGACTAAATGAGTAAAGTACCTACAGGAAAATTGACACAGGCTTTAATGTCCATCTACATAATCATAACTTCTAAGAAATTTCTTATTGCTAATCCATATAAAATTCAGGAAAATTCGTGGGTCTACTCTCTGAAAGAACTCATTGGCTTGGACAAGAATAAGATGAAATTCAAAGAAGGATGAAAAATGTTAACTTAACCATCAATCTTAGCCAGAAACCAAGAAGGAACATTATACATTTTTTCCGCGGAACGTGATACATTGTACCAATTCAACCATAGATTAGGGATCCAACTCTAATGACCCACAAACATAAAATTTAAACATAGACTTTGTAAGGGAGGATGAAGGCATACTATGCTTTGGTGATTTGAATTTTTGACACTGAAGTTAATTCAAAAACTCTTGAAAATTTGGGAAAAGGATTAACATGAGCTCCAAAATATGTCTTCTTCACATTTCTTTTACTATTTCAGGAAAAAAATGTAGACAAATCAACATAGCAAGGGGGCAACATAGTAGTTTGGGAGTAGGGCTATGTAGAGAGAGGTAGTCTAATGTGCCATAAATAATGAGCCAAAGTGGCAAAAAAGTATGGTTCATTTCAGAAAAAACAATTATATTAATACTTGTAAAGAACCAACTGATAGAATTATTTATCCATTGACCAAAGAATAATGCACAACAGACATTAGTGTGTATAATCTAGATGTGGGCATTGGTATGTATAATCTAGATGTGGAGAAAGATCCCAAAGAAGAACTATGCTGAGAGCCTAAAAGGAAGCTCAGATAGCACTAATAGTGCACATAGTTGAAGCAAAGAATTGATGAGTCGATCAATATCAAATTGATTTCGTATAACATAATAGAATGTTTGTAATACAAAATTAATTCAAAACTGGTTACTTTGCCAAAAATATTTTGCTGAAGACAAAAATGAAAAATCGGGCTCTAATACTAATGAGAGATTAACTTAAAAGGAAAGCAACACCGAATCCCATCAAGTAGTTTGGTTGGTCTTTCGATCTTCTAAATTCATGTTTGTTTTCCATGGAATTTAGTTTGTTTAAACCTCACTCCTTCTTATACCAGAGAAATGGGATGGTTCCAATGGTCAATGTATAGATAAAAGATAAATGAAGGAAGTGCTTTTAAGCTCACATATTTAACAGAAAGCAAGGCAATGAAAAGTAATCAAGGTCAAGTTCATTCCAACAATACAGTTCAGAACTAATCAAAGAGTTGACCACCAACCACTTTGATTTCCTAATAAATCTTGCTCTGTATATTAGGTTTTAAGTATACATTTTGAGGCAGAACTGATGGAAAACAAGGGAGAGCCCCTAGAGGTCTTGTGAAGGATGCTTCCAATGCTCTGTGCACGTCCTCTTGATGCCCAAGTGTTTTACATAGCCTATCAATCTGTAATGTGAGGAGAACGAATGGTCCTTAGACAAATATTAGAATTTATTAAGGCCATTAATGAGGCCTGCACCAAGAACAAATAGTCCTCAATGCATAGACTCTCACTTAATAATCTTGCTATGTATACCAGGTTTTAACTATACCTTTTGAGTCAGAACTGATGGAAAACAAGGGAGATTTCGTTGAGGTCTTGTGAAGGATGCTTCCAATGCTTTGCGCAAGTCATCCTGATGCCTGAGTGGTTTACATAGCCCATCAATCTGCAATTTGAGGATAAAAAATAGTTGATCAGATATATATTAGACTTTATTAAGGCCATTGACGAGGCATTCACCAAGAACACAAAATCATCATCGTATAGACTCTAACTTAATAATCTCTTTCATGTACTTTCATATTACATAAAGATAGAATACCAATATTTTAAGCTAGAACAATAGAAATATTTATCTTTCTTTCCGTCATAAGAGAAACACTCACATATAAAAAATTAAAAACTCGTAACTTAATGAAACTAGATTCAATCGATCACAACATAAAATTTAAATACAACAATCCATGTGTAGTCTAAATGGTCAATCTAGCTCCAATCCTCATTTGGTGTTCATAAGAATCCAACATTAATAATATAAAATTAGAAGTAAAAATATGAGTGCCAATTTGGTGTTTTGGTTGTTGTCTGTTATTCTGGTTGACAAAGATTTCAGTGGTAGAAAGCTCTGGTTTTACGTCTGGTTGACATGGGTTTTAGAAGTAAAAATATGAGTGACAATCAACATGTTGATAGTGTTTTCAACATTTTTTTTATTTGTATTATTTATAATATTATTTGTATGCCATTTATTCTGTAGGTATTGTTTTCCACAAACTAAGAATGCTTATGTTTCTGAGGAATACCCATCACAAAGACTTAAGCTGGTAACACCATCTATCGTTATTAGAATAACTTCCATATTTCATTTGAATTGTATTTTTATTACTATTAGCAAGATATATACTTCCATATTTGTTTTGAATTGGACTTTTACTTTGTTTTTATTTTTGAATCTTTTTCAATATAGCTGGAGTGTGCCTAATGATGAAGAACATATGTTTCCTCCTTGGCGTATAGGTTTGATGGAGGTAGTTACGGCGTTTCCTTTGCAACATTTGATGATGGTGCAATTGCTAATTTATTAATTATTGAATTTATTATTACCCCTTTCTCAATATCTATTTTCATTATATAGCTAGCCTAAATCCATCTTAACACATGATTGAGAGAGGAATCAAATCTCTTTTCACTCTAAGAGAGTTTTGCACCTCACAGTTGATCCATTTAAGTGCTTCTTAAATCTAGAGTTAAGATAGATCTAGATTAGTTAATTAACTAATTCAAATTATAAAATTACATATAATTATACCTTTTTTATTTTTATTTTTTTAATGAGAATCAAAATATTTTAATTAATAATTAGAATTAATAATTTTATTTTTTATTTTATGTAATTATATTCATCATAATTAATAATTACAATAATTAATTTAATTATTTTATTTTTTTTTATGTAATTTCATCTATTCAAATATTTACAAGGCACGATAGTACAACATCTTTATCATATTAGGCTAAAACGTGTCCACACAAAAAAATATTAAAACATTATAAAATATTTGTTCTATCTTAAAGAGTTATAGGTTCGTATTCAAAGAGAGGAAGAGAATGAACATCTCCAAAATTGTTGTGTGGAGGGAGGTTTCTTATTTCACAAACAATAAGGTCTCATATACCAAATTTATGTCTCATGACCTTAAAACTATATTATTATTAATTATTGGATTATATATATTAGTTAATTATTTATTTATTATTATTAGTACATTATTTTTAACTAATATATATTTTCTTATTATATTCTTTCTTAAACTATTAAATGGGTCTATTTCTCATTCACCAATTAAAAGTGAGTTTATCATTATCTCTTTCAATATTTATGTTAGGGTTCATTAAATAATACAAAAAATAAATTAATATAATTTAACAAAATATTGATGTTATCTAAACATTATATGTTTTTGAGTTTTTTTACTAGAATTTAACATTGTTTTCCTTAAATCTTGGTTTTTGTTGTTTAAAATCAAATTTTAACTACATATATGATTTCAACACCCCAAAAAACCTTTGGAATGCTTTAGAACTCAAGTTTGTGATTCCAAAAAATCTGTACTAAATTCAAGGAAAATTAGACTAAAAAATATGACATGAAATTTGGTACCTTGTAACATGTATAATAGATAACAACTAAAATAGGTTTTTTTTTCCATAATTATGACCAAGTTACATATTTTTGCATACTTTATATTCCATAATAACATCACATAATATAAAAATTTAGAAAATAAATACATAGTAATATAATTTCAACCATTACTAACAATGATATATGCCACATCTTTTTCTTCTATATATATTGATTTTCTTTTGTTTTTGCGGTTTTTTTCAGCTTTTAAAATGTAAATATTTAGAGTATATAAATAAATATATGAAATGTATTTATAAGTGGCCAAGAATCAACAATTATGAAATATTTTAGAGCTCCAACTAAAGAAAAATAAAAAGAAAACATGATTTTTTATAAACTAAAAATAGAAAGATTATATATAAAAAAATTACTCTACTTGAAGTGGTGTGCAAAAATCCATCCTATACTTAGTGGTAAAATTCGATTTTGTTTAAGTCTTTGAGTCTTCGATTCTTTGATTCAATTAAAATTATTGGTTGTTTCTTGTGTATTTGGAAGGAATACTAATTTTATTTTGATTTATTATTATTAGTTCCTTTGAGAACATAAAAGAAATGTATTTTTCATTCATTTAGTTTTCGTCTCAAAGTTTAATTTTCGTTAAAATGCATTAGATGAAATTGCATTGAAAAGTAATTTTTGAGATTGATCATTTAACTTAGATTACATTGTTTCATGATTGAAAGCTAAAAGGTGCATTGAGTGCATTCCCATTCATCAAAAAGAAAAATGGAATTGTTCATAGATTATATTTAATAATTTTCATCTTGAAATGTTTTGACTTGAATTTGGATAGTGAAATTGATCTGGTTAGGAAAAGATTCATTTGTTGCATTTTTTTTTGTTGCATTAGTGTTTGAAACTTTTCTGTAAACTAGATAGCATTCATTGAATTGAAAGAATCCTTTCCTCATGCTAGTTTCATTATAGGGATTCAACTGACATCATTTTGAGCCTTGAAATTGACACTTTAATAAAGATGAACTTAAAATGAACATTAATTAACCTAAGGAACATTTGGAATTAATATAAACATTTAGAGGTCTACGCTAGAGACGTGTTTCGACGTAGTTAAGCATAACAATTGTCGCTAACAACCTATGCTGCATCCCAGGGGTTATATATAATCCTACATACAGAAGTATATAGGACTATGCTCCACATATGGTCAATATATGGGGACGTTATTATCCAATGGTTACACATTAGAAAATGCTACTACAGATTGAGCTCCCACGTACCATCGAGTATATTTTGGGAGACACCACTAGGTTGAAAAATTGCCATAGGTAACCGAGTCAACCACCTTGTAGACATGATACACTGAACAAAACATTCAGGGGCATTGGTTGTAGTACGTTAAGTCCTTGGTAAATTTATTTTCTAAGGTGTATATTGCAGTTCATGGATACATGGTAATTGTTTATGCCAAGTTCACCCCTTTTGATTTATTTTGTGTTAAATTTCTAAAATTTACTACCCATGGAATTAAAATTTTCTTGTCCTTAACTCAGAATATATTATGTTGGGACTAATGGAAACAGTTCCTAAGTTTACCAGTCAAGGAATCCCCTCAGATGGGAATATTTTTCTAATTTACTTCTTTTGGAAATGTTGGTGCTCTCTATATGGAAACGTGTTCCCATCTAGGATTTACCATTGGTCTGTGAGTTTGGTTATTTTCAACCGTTATTGGTTTTCCAGTGATATAGTGCATCATGTGGGGGCATTGGACCCTTATTTCCAGAGTGTTTTTCTCCCATCTGATGAGAACCTATTGGAAGCCATGACCTCTTATGGGCCATAATGAGGTATTCAAAGCACAGTTCCTTATCATTTTTCAAGCTCCTTAAAAAATGAAACATGGTATTCGGGGCATAGTTCCTTGTCTTGTGCCAAGCTCCTTAAAAAGTGAAAAAATGTGTCATGAGGATAGTTTTTTACTGCGTCAACCTGGTTAAAAAAATGAAACAGGTTCATATGAGCATATTACTTTTATTGTGTAAATATCATTAAAAAATGAAACAAACCCCCTTTCAATTCAAGTCCTTGATTAGATCTCGTAAATTCTCAGTCGATTGTTTCACTTGATCTTGTAAATGAACCTTCATTCCATCCACATGTTAGTAACAGAAAACCTACTTAGGTGAATGAAATAATGCTAGGGGGGCATGTACCTCGAATTGAATCACAACACTGGGGGCATGCAAACTCATCTCAATCATAGTTTGTCTCCATTTCAAGCATAGTTTGTCTATGTTTCATGCATGTCTAAAAATGAAACCAATTCCAAGCATATTTTTTCCATATGTTTCAATCTTGTGAAAAAATTAAACCAATTTCAAGCGAAGTTTCCCATGTTCCAAGCTTGTGTAAAAATGAAACCATTCCCATTATACCTCTTATGATTACGACTTTTAACAGCTCTCTTTTTCCAGATAAGCCTTGATTCTCTCATTCCATCGTCACCATCTTATTTTCTGATCATACACTTTCACTTGGTTCTACCCTTTCCTAAGGAACCACTGCAATGAGTGGTCTTTCTAGTGAGCCTCTTGACCTTTACATGTTTTGAGCAGTTCCATTATCCCCGGAACTAGTTTCTACACTTTATACCACTCATTCCTCGTAGAGGAGGCCTCTTTCAACTCTTTTTAGACTCCAAAAATATGAAAGGATTGTTGAGTACTTGTCATTTTGAACTCATTAAAGTAAATGAATTGACGTGGTCTTAGTATACGTTTACCCCTTTTTCAAGTTGAGATTAACTATTTATGAAAAATGAATACCTTGACCCAACATGGTCAATAGGTTCTCTGGGTTATTTTTTCTACATTTTCAGACTCGAGAAACGATTTATGAAAAGGGACGTGATGGAGTTTTATTTTTCATTTATTTTTCAAACTCCTTAAACATGAAAAAGTTACCGAGTTACCCTTTCATTCGAATCATTAAAATTTAAACGACAAAAGTCTCATCACCATGACGAGATCGGGATTATCCTTCTTAGGGCTCGTTAAAATTACTAGGATGGATTCATTCAAAAAATGAACTTACATGCTCAGCATATGCTATCCTCTTCATGCTAGCTATCAAAAATTAATAGCTACTCGTTAACAATAACAGGGTAAAATGTAAAGTAAACATCCCATTTTTGTTTTGGGCAACTTGTCACTCTTAGACATCACACTCATCTGTAGTTCATGTCAGGTTTGGGATATCCTTCATTCATCAGTTTTCCTTCATGGGTTTTGGAAATATGTTTTCCTCTCATTCGATTACCATTTTTCAACATGACCACTGATTCTATTTGAGTCAAATGCTACCACACTCTGGAGTCATGTCACCAATATGTTCAAGAGAAGTCCTTTTTGTTACAATCAAAGATCATATGCTTATCTTACCTTCTCTGCTACAATCCATAATCACTCCTATCATCTTGAGATATATATTATTTTGTGTTAATGATGTGAGAATAATTATGTCCCTCCTTCGACGAATCACTTCCTGTCGACTTCAATTCATTATACGGTACAATGGTTTAGGAACTTATTGTTAGTACCTTTAAGCTTGCATGCCTCAATGTCAAGTTCTTCATGTTCAATAATAGGTTCACATCATTGGCCTTCGACCATATAATTCTGCAAGTGTTTGACTTCAACACAATTATTCACACTTTTATATTGTGTTGTTGTACCTTGAGGGCCACCATCATTATTGGTGGTTTCTCTCGTTCCTGTTAATAGTTTTCATGAATGACTGGTAATGAGGTGGTTTGTACCATTTTTGACACCAAGAAATCTATTCGCATGGCTAGATTCATATGATGGCTAGATTGAGATTGGGATGAAGACCCTGGGTCACATCTGACTTTGGTCTAGGCTGTGTGGATTTATTGAGTATTCATGATTGTATACATGATCCTATCTATACATATGGATCCATCCATGCCGCAGATCTATTTCTATGATCGATTTATACATATGGTTGTGACCATGCCATGGGTTCATGTGTTATTTGATGCTTAGTGTAGAGATATGTGGTTAGGAATATTCATACCGAAGATGTCATATATTGTATTGTGTTTGATTTGGTAGGTTTCCTTGTGTTGATCTAAGTTCTTTTCCTTGGTTCATAAAAAATTTCAACCATCACTTCATGTTCTTCCTTCATGCTTTAGGGGCCATGTGTTACATGGTAATTTTTCATCATGCTCACTTCCCATCCTTGATCCTGAAGTGCCCCGTGACAGGCCCTACGTAATGATTCAACCATGGATAAATATGCAAAGACATCCCCTGAAGACTCAAAGAAAAATTCCTTGGAATATTACTAAAGGAACTTGGTCAAAACCCTATTTTTCTAGGTCAGCGTGGTTCTCTAGTGGCATGCTCGTGTTGATGGCAGGTTAAAATTTCTAGCCTAACATTTTAAATTCTCTATATTTTGGGAAAACCACATTGATCCCTTTATAGAAGTGTTTCCTCAAATAGAGGAGAAGATTCAACCTCTAGATGTTCTAGGGTGGCGAGTTAGTTGTTAAACGATGGTGAGAGAGTAGAGCTCTATGATTTTATAGCTTTGATCTCATACATGGGGGTTTATCCCTTATAAATTGGGCCTTCCTCCTCCTTCCGTGGGCTCCCAAACTTTTCTCCTTTCCTATAAATTGATCCTCATCCTTCCACTATGGGTTGGTTATTGTTAGGTTGGTCTAATCTCTCATTCCCTTTCCACTCTTGTATTGAGATAACGCCTAAGTTATTCAGGAGATTGAATGCTTTAGAGCTTCGATTAAGAACTCAAATTTTCACCAAAGAGAGGCCTCTGACATTAAGGTCTGGGTTGCAATATCTTCCTTTCATATTTATTAATAGAAACATCTGATGTTTTCTTTCTATTATTTTCTAATCATTTTTTCAAATATTCTAGTACTCCTTGATCTGCCAGATAGCTAATTTTTAATTATTATTATGTATTTATTACTTTTTATGTTGCCTCTTGATCATCCACATGTATTCGTGTGCTACCAGTAGTATGGAGCGAGCACAAGGGATCGTGGATCAAGGCCATGATCATAGTGTTCAAGAATAACTTCAAGAAAAGGTAACCCTATCTCCTTTCTTATTATGCTTCAAATACTAGCTAAGAAAGCTTTCCAATAGGAAGTCTCACAAGTTGCTAGACCCACTCTAGGGCTAGAGAGATCACCTCTGTCTATAGAGGGGATTTATCTTCACACCAATTTATGTTCAAGGACCCAAAGAAGCTGGCTTATCAGTTACCCATGATATTAATTTTTTAGGTGACATATGTTTAGGAAATGCCCTAGTTCCAATTCCTCTTGATCAATATTCGACCCAAGATCAAGAGGCTTCCCAAGTCTCTAAATATTAAGCATTTTCTAAATATATTATTGAAAAATTTAGAATAATATATGACATAAGGCCTACCCTAAACCATGGTAGACTAGTTAATAATGTCACAAATAATGAGCCTCTAGTAAAAATAACTGAAACCCAAACAACTCTTATCGAGCTATTAAATCAACCAAATGAACAAAATATACCTGAAGGAATTGTTCCAATATTTTTAAATGTAGAAAAGGAGCTAGAGATAGTCAAAATTCATGTTCCACTGTGTGAACTCTCCAAAAACCCAAGATATAAAAACAAAGTATCAAAATGGATCCAATCTTCCAGTATATATGCTGAGGGGGATGTGATCAGTTTATAGGATGAAAAACCTTCAGTGGTTTTTGGTCCTAGCTCTGACATGATTGATGAAAATGTCCCCCCATTTTATGTTACCCTCAAAGTTCATGATTTTATTCTATGTAATTGCATGTTAGACTCCGGGGCCTCTCATAATTTGATCCCCAAAGTTACCATGGATGAATTACAACTAAAAATTACCACACATTATCGTGAAATGTATAATTTTGATTGAAGGAAATTTCCCTGTCTTCTACTAATAAAATACCTAGTGGTGACTCTAGCACAAATCCTAGTTAAGAGTGTAGTACTAGACATTGTAGTCACAGATATTCCTCATAAATTTCAGATGTTTCTATCTACATGATGTTGTGCCAAATTAGGGGGAAGTTTACAAACGGACATGTATTTTGCTACTATTCTTGTATATGGAGGTGAAAATATCATATTATACAGAGAAGTAAGATTCATTTATACTGTTTGTAAAGTCAAATAATAAATAAATCATCTAATTTATGTTGTTTATCATGAATTTGTATGTTTTACATTATCATCTAGTGATCTTCAAAACTCTCATCTCAACATTGAACGACTTGTGGAAAAACCTGAATATATAAAAAATGATATTTGGAAACTATATTTTGATGGAAATTTCCCAAGGATGGAGCAGGAGCTAGTATTGTACTCATCTCACAAGATAAAGAGAACATAACCCAATCTTTTAAGTTGGATTTCGATGTGACGAATAATGTAGCAGAATATGAAGCCCTACTTTTAGAACATGAGTTCGAAAAAAGTCTCAAAGTTAAAAAATTAAGTGTTCTCAGTGATTCAGAACTTATTGTCAAACAAGTAAGAAGCCCATGTTAAGAAAAACATGCTAGGTTTAGACCATACCAAAATGAATTATGGGTTTCTGTAGAGAATTATTTTCCAACTTTCAATATTACAACAATTCCAATGGATGAAAACATGTATGCATATTTTTTAGCAGTTTCCACTGATACTGTTGAGGGTAACATGGAACCCTCTTGGGACTTTTTGGGGGTGACCCTCCAATACCACAAATCACTGACAACCCCCCTGCCCCCACGAAATACCATCATGCTATCGCCAAGTGTCACATCCTCCGCCAATCATCTCCCACCACTTATTTATTACCTTTTTCCACTCATTTATTGTCACCTATCCTTCCACGTTTGCATCCCGTCCAAGTCACCTATCTGTTAAAATGTTCAAAATCACCTGCGAATTCTATGGTGTTACACCATTAACTCTCGTTGCTTATCCATTCAACTAATTACAACCCCCGCTCCATGAACGTTTACAAAACTTACTTATTTTTATCGCCATTTGATCTTGCAGTATCCTCCTGCACATAGTCAAATTACTGCATGTAAACGAGTGTCCATGCCTACTTCATCTAAGATATATTTCATCAAATTCTTTTAGGAATTTTTAATTTTCACCCGATCTTATTTAACACCATGTCAAACCACAAGGGAAATGGAAAATCCTCTAAAATGAATCCCCTTATTCCTCTAGTTCTTGATTTCAATAAATCCCCATTAGTAGACACCCAACACAAAGTTTCAGAGACTCTATCAGAGTTCCACCTTTACGTGCGACATAATTGAGCTAGGGATAGGTATTTAGATAATAGCAATGAAATGAGTATATGGGAATCCCTTCTCCCACAATTTTTTTTCCCACAACCTCACTTCTTTCCCGAATTTACTGTTTGGTGTCACCTTAGGTATTTACCAATCAAAAAGTTGTCATCTCCCATGGTAATGCAGTTGTTTTCTCTGTCTCTCCTAAAATTATTTGATAGTATTTAGAAGTTTGATATCAAATATTCCCTCAACTTTTTTCTACCGAATGGTTGATGGAGTTATATAAAAAAATGACATTCCCTCAAATAGCACAAATATTCAATTATTTTCTTCCTTAGAATGCAGAGCTTTCCAAGACTAGTCCCCCATATTCAGTTTCCATTTTCCCAAAATTTCCAAGCAATTAATCACCATGGTAACCCGACTCCTTCAATACTATATTGATCAATGGATAGATGAGAATGTTTTAGGATTCCTACATACTTTTCAATTGATAAAAAACCATCTCTTATTTTTAACTATAATTAGTTTTTGTCCAAGTAAATCCATGAGTAGTTAGTGTTGGGTGTGGAGCCTGATTACCTTCTTTATTTTGTATCATAGCATTGGACCCCTATTCTTAATGGGGCGGTAACACCACCCATAATTAAAAATTTCCTGGGGGGTCCAAGGGGGGGTGATTGCAACTTTATGGAAATCCCCTGGCAGGGGGTTTCAGCAGCAGTGCCCCCAAAGCTAAAAATAGATGTAAAATTTCCTTGTAAAAGTATTGTAATTTCTAGTCAATCTGGGTCGTTCATTAGGCAGATGATCTGATGGTAGAAGTTATGTTTAATTTAGGTTTTTTTTCCCTAGAAGGAAACACGTCATTTTGTATGAGGGTATTGTATTGCGGCTGTGTATTGTATGTGTATTTTTAGAGTGAAAAACATATAGGGAAACTATGAGAGAGAACAGAGGACATTACAACGGATTTTTTGTAGGTTGTGTCTCTTCATTTTGTTGGATAATATAAAGAAAGGATTGGCTGTTCAGGGTGGAAGTAGCCCAAATTGGGTGATCCACGTATATCTATGTATCTCTTGTGTTATATATTTTGTGTGTTTGTGTTTACACATATGTATGTGTTGCATTGCTCTGTAATATATATTTTTATAATAGTTAGTTAATTTTAAAGCAAAATGTGTCTCCAAATACCATTCAGTACTACTTTACCTTATATTGTACTATTAGGCATATAAGTTCAAATTTTCTCTACAAAAATCGATAATGAAGGAAAATCTTGGACATACATTTATTAGATTTCTCTAGTTAGAAATAATTGAGAGGATTGTTCCTACACATACTATGTTGATAAATTTTTGCATAGTTCGTGATGTTTTTAAAGCAATAATGTCATTCCCAAGATATCTCCAGAGATAAAGAAGTTTTTACATTTTTCAAAACAATACAAAGTAGGAGACTTGTATCTTTACCACAACTACACTGAAATTGGAGTCTATGGATCATAATCCCCTCCCTACAGGTTTTCAGTTTTTGTACCTACTAGGATCTTTGCATTAAAAAATTCTAGGCAAATGTTAAGTATGGATGAAGTGCATTTCATCTCTTACAGGTAAAAGGCACAGTTTAATCTCAAAGAACACATAAGACCATACATTATCAATACTATATCTGCAGTAAAAGAGATAGAAAGCATCTTAAGTTAGATGAAATTTGAGCTCAGTTTCTCTTGGTCATATGATCCTCAAGGTATCATGTCTAAGCTTATATTGGATCAAAAAATTACTTATTATGTACATACATCAAGTCCTAAGATTGAGAAATATGCCAATCAAGAAGAATAGATAGAAGGTACCTTACAGGAAGCCGAAGAAGACTAGTCAGCCAATCATTTATGCCGACACCTCTTTCTGAAGAAAAAAATTCAAAATGGAATGAGAAGACAGATTCTCAAGGAATTACACAAACAATCACCATTCATGATAAAATCCAAAAGGGGGAGACATATAAAAACCATCCATGATGGTCTTATCAAGGACTTCTACCCCTTCTTACACCCAAGAAGGAGGAACAATACAATCAATTGCTGTTGAAAATAAATTACAATATCGAGTGTGATCAAGTTCATAAGTTACAACCCAGCAACAAAGTATCTTTTCCAAATACAGAGAAATAAAATTGAAGAATGAAGCATTGTAGGCTTCCACTTACTCTGAATTTTGGAAACAAACAACTAAGACTCAACATAGACTACTTTATCCATTTTATGAAAATAAGGGACAATTCTAGATCACCTTCATGGAACCATTAGTTCCAATTCCCAGGAGTGCTAAAGACTATAAAGCCTCTATTTTTTTAATTGACACCAATAAAATACATGAAATCTGTTAGGGTCCCGTGATTTGGCAGATTGGCAAGCCAAATGACAGGGTAACATCAAACCAAATTTGGAGCCCAAGGACCTAGCCTTCCTAGACTTAGAGAGGGCTCTCTCTATTTGTGCAAAGGATGTGAACTTGTTTGCTTTATATGTATCTAATTTTAGGCTAGTTGTTAAGTATGCTTTGGTTTGTTTTAGGTTTTTTGAGAGAGAACTGATAAAAGGATGGATAGATAATAATATTTTTAGATCAACTGGGCTATGGGGTCGATAAGGTCGAGACTGCCTCAAAGGGTGGACAAGGTATATTGCAGGGCCGATTTGGTCGAGGTAAAATGGATTCTTTTAGGTGGAATGAAATGGGATGGACACTAAATTTGTGAAAGGACAAAGAGGTTTAAGCATAAATAGTTTTACAACAGACATCCATGTGGTAGGGCTAACCATTAATCACAATAAATGAAACTTCAAACTGATAGATGCATAAAATAAACATTCAGGCGATACATAGAAGTATAAGACCCTCTAACTTTGGGAAAATCGCCTTCAGACTTTGGGGAAAACAAATAATACAAAAAAATAACTCAATCTATGAAGATGGAACTCCTAGACATCAGATTTTGAGCTATCAGGAACTTTGAACTAAGATTGCAGAGCATAGGCAAAGGGCAAGATCGAAACAAGACTTCTTTGGTTCAACTAGGACAATCAAATATTTAGAGAAAGGTTTCAGTGATGAGGTTTTGGATAGCTATGAGTAAGCAGGGAATACTGTAAATCATACTAGATATCATACATAATAACCATTAATTAAATTGATAAAAAGTTCTTAGGGTATCAAAGAGCAGTTAAGAATTCTTTGACATAACTACGAAAGAAGAAAAACATAGAAACTGTAATGAAATCAAGAAAATTGAGGTGCCTCCATGGGCATGTATCAAATATATTCTTTACTAACCTACAGCAAGCAAGAAACATGGAAACATGTATGATAAACTAAGGAAAACATACAGATAGGAACACTATACCATTTACCAAGCCAGGGAATCCAACAAACAGTCCTCTTCCACCTTCCAAGACAAACAAGAAATCATCCACATCATGAGACAAAGTGTTTCTTCAAAGCTTGTAATATCATGTATTGCTCTATATCATCAAGTTCAGCCTCTTGATACAATGAAATCTCCTGGAATATATGGGCTAAAGAGTAAGAAACTATCCAAGAGCATCTAGAAGGCCATTGGCCTATTACAAATATCTGATTTTGTCCTTGAGGCTTTGCAAAGCCCAAGGCACAAAATATCTTTAAAAATACCTTAAAATGCTAAAAAAAGAAATAAAATTGAATTTTCATAACTAGAAATGGCCAAAAAAGGCTTAACGCACATTTGGATAAGCCACTTCAGAAAACTGCCTTTTTTGCCAAAATGCTACAGGAACGTAGCAGCAGAAAATTACCTGTCTTGTAGACAACTTTTGAGGGACCTCTTGATGTCAAAATGAGGTCTGTGATGGCTATTTGGAAAGCCCTGGATGTCTAGTTTTTGGAACTACTTTATTTTTCCTAAATTGATCCCTAAAAATATGTCAAAAGGTGGACTGAGTGGAAAAAACCAAAAAAGTAGCCCTTACTGATATGTGAGGCAGAAAGTTAAAAAATCACTGTTTTTCGCCTCTTTAGGGGACCAAAACACCTCCTTTAGATCTGAAAATTTGTGAGTAGCTGCCCGTGAATTTATTCTATCCAAAAAAATGAATTTCATGAGTTGAGGATGCTCCTAGCACCCATGGCAGTGCCTTGAAAAATGTGCAATTATGGCCAAAAAACACAAAAAAAAAATCTTGTCAAAATTTGCTCAATTTTGGCGAGCAAGCCCCTTATGGAATCTTAGAAGCATGTAAGGAAGCTGAGGCCAATATTTCAAGCATTTATGTGCCTTTCTGCACTTTTTTTATTGGGCACCTCTTTTGGGTAGCCTTGAGCCTTTCTTGAGCAAGTTTGAGCTTTCTTCGGGAAAATTGGTTCAACTTCTTGTAGTGCCCAGTCATCTTCTTTTGTAGACTCAAGTCTCTGTTAGCTTTCTCTAACTTATCCTCCAAATTCTTGTTGGCCCTTTCAAGCCATGATTCTTTATCATTCTCTATTTCTTGGGCGAGAAATTGAGTGAGAGGATAAGATCGAACAAGGGCTACCTCTTCTTCCTTCTTTTTCTCCAAAGATTTCTTGAGACCCATAGTCCTAGGCCTCTTTCTTATTGGCTGCTCTTCTTCTTTAGTATCATCAAATTTGCCCATAAGCTCTTTAATCTTGGTTTTTTCTTTGTAGGCTTCCCTTTGGTATTTGAAAGCTCGGGCCTCATAAACTGCCATTTGACCACTCATTTGTTTGTTTTTCATATGTAGAACATGTATGAGGTCCTTTGACCTTTCTAGATCAGCTTGTAGGTCATGAATTTGGGCTTCTCTGTTTTTTAAAAGAGCCTCAAGAATTCTAGCTTCATCATTCCCATCATCACTATCTATCTGGATGATGTCAATCTCCCTTTCCTTTTCATGACTACTCTCCTCTTTTTCTTTTCCCTTGCCTTGGATAGACTTCTTGGTCCTCTTCCTCTTTGGAAATTCAACAATACTCTTTTTAGGCAGTTTGCCTCTACTTTTTAGCGCTCTTGTGACATTTCTAGTCACTTATGGAGTGATCTTCTTCTTGGAAGATCTAGTGTTTCTAGGCTTCGCCACTTTTGGAGGAAGAGTCATGGCCCCTTGCCTACGAGAGGTAGCTAGCACATGCTCTTGACTGTGTTGAGGAGAAGGGAGAGATAGTTTCATAACTTGCACTTGCTCAACTTGGTCCTTGGTTTGGTTTTGGCTACCCTTAGGATTGTTTTGATATTTTTTCTCCATGTTGCCCTCTTCGAAATGCTCACTATTTGGTGTTTGCTTGCCATCATCATTACTTGCTTGAGGGTTGTCTTTGTTTCTCATCATAAGTGTCTTTTTTAGGATTGTCTTGTTCATCTCTGTCCTTGCTTTCTTCATGAATACTGTGCTCTTTACCTTCATTGTTTTGTCCCTCATCACCATCATGCTTACTGCTGTGTTGGATGCCATCATTTTCCTCTTCATGACTAATATGCTCACCATAAAATTTTTCATGCTCACCATCATTTCCTTCTTCCCCACTATCATGCTTAGAGTCTTTACTTTGTCCCTCATCATCGCTAGTTTGCTTCTTGTCACTTTTCCCTTCTTCATCACTTGTGTGCTTCTTGTCACTTTGCCCTTCTTCATCACTAGTTTTCTTCTTCTCTTCTTCATTCTCAATCATAGGGTATTTTGGTCTTTTAGGAGTGGATTTACTACAAGAAGGAGAAACATGATGAGTGGATGGTGAGGAAGGCACATGGGATGAAGAGGCAATGAAAAAATCAGAATGGGAGATGAAAGAGTCCCAAGAAACTCCCTTTTTCTCAAGTTGATGGAGGATGATGATCTTGATAAGGGAATGATGAAATAAACAAGCTTGTTGTTGAGTGGAGGGATTCTTTTGGATAGTAGAGGCCATCTTTTCAATTCTTCTATAGAGGAATAAAGGTAGGTTCATCAACTAAGTTCTTGTGAAATGCATAATAAGCCTGATGTGATAGGCATAAATCTGGGAAAACCGCCCTTCACATGTGAAATACTTCATGATGACTTTCATGAGGGGAGCATAGCTGCTCAACAAGTGAGAAAAAGGGAAAATAGCTTGGCAAGCATCCTGATGGTTTGGTTTTAGAAAGGGTTTATAGTGATTCAGATCTAGGTATGTTTGTTTGAACCACTTTTATCGTATATAAGGGATCTTAGTTGCTTTAGAGATAGCCCTAGGAGAGAGTTTGAAATCCAGACCTTCTAGATGGACATTCTTTCCTTGCAGCCTCAAAGAAAAAAAATGTGTCAAAGGAGGGTGATTTTTTACTTCTTGGACTTTTTGGCAAAAATCCAAGCATCCTACTTCATGAAAATTGAAGAGTACTAAAGGAGATTCATTCACCTCTTGAGTTTTAATAGGCTCATACCTATTGTGATACCCACTTCTGTTGTCCTTCTTTGGAGGAATTTTTTATTTTGATACTCTTCACTGACTTACCAAACAAGACCTTGAAATGTACTGAAAAATAGACCACTGCTTTTCTCTTCAGTTGGCAAACAAGTATTTGTTAAATGAAAACAAATTTACTTCTCCAGTACTGTGTTTTGAGCAAAGAGGCCTTTAGTAAGATCTATTGGTGGTTTTTGAAGACAAGTCCCCCTTTTTTTTTACACAAAAATTCTTTACCTCAATCACTGCTTTTTTTAAATCACTGTTTAAGAGGTGAGAAAACCCCTTATAAACTGATCAAAACTATTTCACCCAATCACTATCTTCCTTTCTCTCTAAGCAAAGAGTATACTCTTGAAAAACACTATGCTTTCCCTTTGAAAAAACTGTCCCTCTTTAATGATCACTGTTTCTCTAAACAAAGTAGTCTCCTTGTCACTTAGTAAGCAGTTTTCAAAACAAACTTCGTATGATCTTTTATGTACTTGAAAAACCAATTTAAAACTTTCACAAGGCACTAGTTTTTAAATAGTGATTCTTTGTGATTTTTGGCAAAGATTATTTTCTTGAAAATAGCTAGGTTCCTCCCTTTGAAATCACTGTTATCTTGTTTTCTAGGCTAGCAGATAAACTGTTTAATGAAGATTAGTTTCTTTTCCCCTTTTGGCACACAAAGTTTGGCTCTGTAAAACTATGATTATCCTTTTACAAACTTAAAACAACCAATCTTCCTTTAAAACTGCCAATAGGCCTTTGTTGCTTTATCACCATTTATTTGAAACTTTGATACCAAAATTCCCATTAAATTTAAACAAAGTCCGGGCCTAGAGACATAAATACCTTCATAATATGTATTTTTCTGTGTTTGGAGACGATATTTTTGTTCAAAATCTGATCTTGGCATCTTTAAAGGCTTCTTTCAGTATTGGCCCAGGCTGGCAAAAATTCGTTCAGAAGTGGTTGCTGGGCCGGGAAGGCCTGAACGGAAGAACGTAATGCGTTCAGAGATGGTTGATGGGCGCCAGGAAAGCCTGAACGGGAAACGCGTTCAGAGATGGTTGATGGGAATTGGGCAAGCCTGAACGGGGAACGCATTCAGAAGTGGTTGATGGGCACAGGGAAAGCCTGAACGGGGAACGCGTTTAGAAATGGTTCATGGGCGTCGGGCAAGCCTGAACGGGGAATGCGCCGCGTTCAGAAATGGTTGTTGTCGGCCCTGGGTGCCCATTGAAGGCTGGGCATAGGCATTCCGCGCAACCGCACAGGTGCACCACGCCCTTAACAATTTTCTTCAGTGAGCACCTACAGGCGCACCGTGCAAATATACAGGTGTGACGTGCGTTCAATTGAGCTCAAATGCTCTTAAAAAATGCTCCTTCCTTCGTGAATGTGTTTGCATGATGGTCATGAAGTTTGATCGAGCCCTTTTATACTCGATGAGGGTTTGGAATGCTTTGTTTCCTCCTTGTTAATTTGAAAATGAAAACACCCCTTTTGCCTTTGGAGTTGTGTTTGAACAAGGCTTTGTGCATTTGTTTAGGGGTCAACTCTTTAACAACTATTGTATCTCTTAATAAATGCCTTACCCCCTTTAAACAATCTTTCTTTAACTCTGCCATATTCAATTAAATGTTTCTTAACAACCATATCATACCTTGATGACTTTATAACCCCTTGTTTATGATGTGAAGGAGCTATAAAAAATGTGTTTTTGCCTCCGGTTGTTTATCATGGAGGTTTATCATAAAAACACTATTGTAGCCATCTTGTCACCATGATGCCAATTCACTGTTTTATGAAGTGATGGGGGTCTTCTCATATGCATATATTTTTCTTGTTTACCAAAGATGGTCACCTTTTTATCCTTATGAATGAGCAGATTCATAGTAGCTGTAACCCAAGTGCTATCCCTCTGTTTACCTCGAAGAAGAAGTTAGATAGACTAGGATAGATCTATCTAAATGAAAGATACCCTTCTTATATAAATCATCTGGGTGGATTGTCTGCTTTATATCAGGATTATACTTTGAAAGAGGCTTTCATAAACAGAAAAATAGAGGTCCTTAACACCATCATGTCACTCCTTGGTTTTTGATGTGGAAAGGCCATTCAACCTATGAACTCTCATTTGTTTTATCACCTTTTTCTCAACCTTTCTTATCAATAGAAACCTTTCAAACACAACATCAATAAATCTTGGTGATGTATCCTCTGTCCTCTTTTAAGGAGGTGGCGCAAAATAACTCCTGTAGTTACTTTAAAAACATGCTGACCCTTTTCTTATCATTGAAGGAGGTTATTACTATGTTTCTAACCCTCTGCTCTTTGAAGGAGGTTATCTTTCACACAGGATCTACATCTATTTCAAATCACTGTACCTTGCTCTGTATGTTTGTTTGAAAATTTCCAATAGGAAACAAAGTGGAATTTGAGATTCATTATTGATAAAATCACTTGGAAATCATGTCCTCTTTCTTTATGGGGCCTTGTCTGAGGTGTATATATCCTTTTGTAAAATATCAGTGTGAATAAAAAACTAGAAAAAACGTGATTTGTACCTGGAGAGTGTGTTCTGCTAGATATCACTGAACTATCTTTTCCCTTGATTGTGTTGTCATAGGTTTATTGAAATTTCCTTTGACTACTTTTCAAAACCCAGGTTCAAGGTAACATAAGAAGCAACTATCTTCTTATGTCCTACATGATGATGCCCTTCAAAAGATTATGCGGCACTGATTTTGGAGGAGATCATGGAGCACTTCTGATCAATATCTCATTTTAGTTCATTTGCTTCATTGATGAGGAATGATCTCTGTTCTTCAGGAAGCCTTTAGATTTATAACATGTACACTTGTTTCTCTTCTCTTTACAGCTCTTCATCTGATCATTTATGGAAAACCTTTTCAATATGAGAGCCCTGTTTTAACTTGTCCCTTTGCTCTTATTTACATACTAATCATCATTCAATTACACCCCTGCAGAGATGTAAAAACAAATGCTTTGGAACCTTGGAGAGCTATTTTGGTGTTTCATGGAGATTTTGCCTGATCTAAGCATTTTTCTTCAAACAGTGACAAACCTTCTCTTTTCCTTATTTGGATCTTTATTGAACTTCTTCTGAAATGAGACAAAGTGACCTCTTAGTGGTGTGCGACCTATGGATAGAAAAATTCTTGTTTTGCAGAATAGGAACTAATTCATGGTTGACTGGTACTAGATAGAGGATTTTTGGCCTAGGATATCTTAGCCAAAGAAAAAATCCCTAAACACCACTATCTAAATTAGGGAAAAATTTCACATATACTGAGTGTTTTCTTAGGCATGATCAAATTCTCAAATGACAAGATCACCAGGGATAGAGTTGTAGACACTTTGTCAACCTTTGGGTAGTGAATGGCATGAGAAACAAGGGCAAATGACAACAAATAATCATAGTTATGACAGCTATAGACAGGGAGACTTTGCTGAAGCGAGATAGGTCTTGAAAGCTGGAGATTGTTCTCATCATAGACTGACAGGAAGGGGTAGGAGGACAAAATTTTTTTTGGGGTGTTTTCTAGATGAAAAATTGACATTTTTGAGATCAGCTTCTAGAAAAATCAGCTAAGGAAACTAGTCATCAATAATAGGTAAAAAATACTGATGACTAAAAAAATTGATCACATCAATTTACGTAATAAAACAGGGGAATTTATCTTTTCATCACTCACCAATTTAGCCATGACTCTCTCTATGTTACAGTCATATTTAAATAATATTAACTCTAAATTAAATATTGAAAAATTTCATCATTTGATAATGATAATAAAATCAACTCTCTAGAGGATTGTTTCATAAAATTAGGATATGATCCTAAATATGTCAAGGTCGCGGAATAAGTCATCAATAACAAAGAAGAAAAATTCAAGCATTGAGGAAACAACTGAAGCTACCTTGGATAGAGCATCCTCAAGCTAAAGAGGTTGTCAATATAGAGTTAGAAAAGGAGAAAAAAATTACTATAGTAGTTGAAAAAAATGCACAGATACAAAAAATGGAGCACACCATGGAAGCATTATTGAAAGAAAAACAACAGTGGGAAGCAGCAGGAGCATCTACATCAAGCATAGTTGTAGTGGTAGAAACTTCTACAAAGACTACATTTTATGAATCGACATAAGATATTATCAAAGCTCTAGATGATTTAACAATAGATCAATCAGAGAGGGAAAAATTACAAACTCATGCAACAAATATAGAAATATGAAGATCAATATTTTGTAATTCAAATATTAGCATAGGCTAAGAATAGTATTTGGCGGAATATAAATGCTAATATAACATAAATGCGGCTTTCCATACAGATTATTTTTGAACAAGAAAAACTCATGCATAGAGTTAAAGCAACAATAGATAATGCAAAGGTAGATCTAGAACACGGGCTAGAAGTGGCACAAAAGATCATTAAGATTCTAAATTCCAGAACCAAAAAGAAACTTGAAGACATCAATATCCCGAACAGAACAACAAAGTTATGGAGGTCAAGAGGGCCTTAACAAAAAAGAATTTTGTGGTACGGTTAGAAAACGTATGTGAAGACCTTGAGTGGAAAATCAAGAGATTGAACAGAAAATTCACAATGTTGTAGGAAAAGGGATTGCCCACTCTCTAAAATTCTATTGGTAATTTGGTCCAAATAGAAAAAAAAAAAAAAAAAAAAAATTGAACATAGGCTTTGATGCTTCCAACTTAAAGTTCACCAAATTTTTGTAAATAAACCTACATTTGACACTTACACCAAGGTGGATCAAATATTTATAAATATGATCAGATTTCCTATCCCAAGTGAAGAGAGGTGGGACCTATTGCTAGAATTGGTCAAGTAAAGTGTATCTACACTTCAATAATTTTTAGCAACAAAGAAGAACCTCTTTAACTTAAGTCACCACCCGAATCCTCGAAATCAATGCCATATGTTTTAAGAAATTCAATTTTCCTATATTTTTGAACTATTATTGTAATCGGTTTTGAGATATTGTTTCATAGAAATCTTGATACTGGAATCAATATGTTTTGAGGAAAATTGTATAATTAATTTCTAAAACAAAGTACAAAGGGTTGAACCCTTGGGATAAGCTATTGAGAAAACTTGTATTCATCTGAATTTCTTCTGATATAAATAAAATATTATGGATTTGTCTCAAAACAAATCGTGTTCGTGTGAGTTCTTCACTGTTATTTCATTTCATTTTATAAATTTTTGCATATATTTAAATTTTGTTGACGGAATTTGGGTAAGGCAAGGTTGAGTGTCAACTTGTACGAAATCCCCTCTGAAGTTATTTTACATTAAGGAGATTAGATTATTGGAAGGTTTGTCTAAGAAAACTCCTATACATCATTTAATTCTCACTTGTTCATCAATTTAAATATATTTTTGTTTGGTTTTAAAAATATTTTACATGCATCTTTTCCTTATGGTTAATCTTATCCTTTGTCTGACTATTTGATAGGCTATAGACTCTTTGATTTATTCCTTACGCATGTACTTTAAATAAAAAAATTGTTAAGAGAAAAATTAACAAACCTCATAATTATGTTGTGATTGATTAGGATTCAACAACAGCTTAAATTTCCTTAAAATATTGGTCATCCCAATATTAAAAAAAAAACAAAACATTTTAGATGCTCTCACATAATTCCTTAACCTATAATTATCTATGAAGGAAAAAAACATACAATGAGGGAGAATATATAACCAAGGGTGACTCTTTCACTACCCTCATGATTGTTTGACTTCCATGACTTTTTTACTTGTAGGTTTAAACCCTGTACATAAATTATATGTAGAATAATTCGTAAAACAGAAAATAAACAAAGGAGAGAGCATAAAACATAAAACATATATGCAAGATATTTTCCCCTGGATGCCAAATTGGGACTACTAGATTAAATTTTCATTATATTCCTTTCAATGTTACAACATATATATATACATGTCGAAGCATTCATAAACCCTAATCCATTAACCTTGGATTAGAAAATAATTGTAGTTCCATTGACTGGATCTACAAAATACCATGGAAAGAAACCATCATGCCCAAAACCATGTGGAAAACCCATGAAAAAAACCATAGATAGGACCACCCAGCTAATATAAAGACCAAAAAAGTTTTCCTAGAGAACTTCCTTAGAACCTGTGCAAGGGGGCTACTGCCCCCCTCTTATGCTTAGCACAACGAACAGGGGGGCTGACGACCCCTCTGATCTCCCAATGTGTGTTTCTAATCATGGAAATAATATAACACACACCCAACATCTCAGACCCTGATACTGTGTGTAGAATGTGTTCCATGGATGACACAGGGTCGTTGCTCTTGTCTGAGGCTCGATTAAAACTTCAAAAATCGATACAGAAGTTGAGTTCCCCATACCTCTTCCTGACTGGGACTAAATTTGAAACCCATGATGAGTGTGTCACCTTGTAGATGACCCATACATCTAAAAATTTCCTTAATTTTTTTTGGATAAGGCGTTCAAGCATAGGATGTACTTTCCTTAGCTTCTGATGAAATGGCTCATCCCATTAACTTAATGGCATATCATGTTGGATTATTCACATGTCACGAGATATGCACTTATCACGTGCCCATGCGAATACATATATGCATTGATTAAATAGGAAAATGATGGCTTGTTGTTGTCGTAGTGTGACAAAAGTATCGAGATGGACATATTTTTTATCCTTCCTGTCCCTAAGTCAATCTATTCATATGACAACGTGGAAATATAGGTTTTAGTGTTGAAATTTCCTCGGAATAAATGATTGATTTCATACAGCTATTCTAATGATACCACACCCTTTGGGATGGAGATTCATTTATTATTTCTGGCTGCATCTTATGGTGCTCCTTCGTGCTCATCTGCGCTGATTGTTTCCTCTTTGAATACATAAACGTTGACCATGAAATGAAGTATTTTTTGGTTATCACCACAAAAACATAAATTAGTGACATTGTAAAGGACCGATGGATTAAAAAAAATATAGCAGAAAAATCATCCCTCATTGGTGACACACTAATAGCATAATCAGCTAATGCATTCATGGTTGCGTTACAAATTCTTGGAACAAAAGAAATACTAAAAGATCGGAATTGGGAAATTGGGTGCCATACCTCTTGTTGATAGCACTTTAGATGAGGTGAAACATAACGAGTGTAATCACATACCTCTTGTACCATTGTTTCTGAGTCACCTACTCCTTTTAAGGACATGTGATTTAGGTGAATGACTCTTTGTGCGCTCAAAACAAGTGCTACATATTTAACAATTTTATTTGTGCACTTGAATTCCAAGTAAACTAAGGTTGAGTATTTTCTCCATGACAGGTCTACTAAATCACAATCCACTATGGTGCCTTTCTGTATTTTTGAACCATCAAACTAGGTAGTAAATAAACCATATGTACAAGGTTCACAAACTACACTAGTACTGATACTAATAATGCTATTATGTAATATTCCTAATTAGTCGTGAGCTAATTGGAATATTCATTTTTGTTTTATTTCTTTTTTTAAATAATACAAGTGTAAATGAGGTCCATAATACTCCTAAATAATGAATAAATCAATTCCAAATGTAAAAAGGCCAAATCTTAGTTGCTAACTCAAGCACCCTTAGGTGTGAAAGGGGCTGGACATTTTGACTGGGTCAACCTTGACCAAATATACAGTGCTGTCTTAGAGGAGTGACCATTAATGAGCCATACTGTACATCTATTTTTTTGTTGTAAATATAAATTAAGGGTCTTCATATTGGCCTCCTTCTTTGTCTATGTTGATCTGCGTTATTTTTCTGCTATTCTGCATTGTATTGCTGCATTCCCCATTTGGGAATATTACAGTGGTATTGGAGCATCATCTTGGCATAGCCTGTGCATTCTAAGAAGCCAATATGTCTTCTGAAGAAGAAGGGCCTCTTACTGACAGAGAGAAGAGGTATCTAAAGAGAAGAGAGAAGAAATTTTATTACACAAATGATAATGAAGACAAGGGTAAAGCCCCTTTATCTGGAGGTGAAGATGAAGATAAGGATTTTCCTAAGATCCTTTTGAGAGCCATGAAAGATCTTGTTAGAGATATCAAAGAGATCAGAATGGACAGATTCAAATAATCCCATAAAGGATTCCATCTTGGAGAAGACTCTAGCATGTCTCATCACTGGAATGATCAACTAATGCATCAACCATAAGTTTCCCAACACTCTACCATGCCTACATTTTTTTGTTGTGGGAAATGAAGGGTTTCAAGAGAATGAATCCCTTGAAGACTAATTTGAAGAATATGAGTCTCAAAATGAGAGATTCAAATATCAATTGATTTTTCAAGGGTTTTGTCACATCAAGGACAATAGAAGACCAAGGCATCATCATAGAGGTGGTGGATTCATTAAGAATCATGATCGACACCACACTATGGGCATATTTTTTTTACCCAATTTTGATGGGTCAACCAAATGTTCTGCCAAATCTTGGGTAGAAAAAATTGAAATATAATTTCAGTTGAACAAGGTTCTAGAGATGGAGGCTATCAATATTGCAGTGCTACAACTTGAAGGTGAAGCACATGACTGGTGGTTCCATGGCTTGTCTACATTGGGTCATGCCAATGTGACTGCTTATTCAGAGTTCACTAGAAGGCTGGTGGAAAAATTTGATAGAAGAGATCCAGAGGCACCATTCATGAGCCTTGCATATTTGAAACAATCTGGTAATACAGAAACTTACATCTCTGAATTTTTAAGACTTTCTGTTATGGTTCTTGATATGTCTGGAGCAAGAAGGGTGTACATGTTCATTGATGGTTTAGATGAAACTCTTCATGGGTTGGTTAAATCTACCAAGCCCACTACCCTCCATGATGTTATTGAAAGGGCTAGAGACCTTCAAGATGCCTTGCCAAAAGAAAAGGCCACTTTTCAGCATAAGCCCTCTTTTCCTTCAAAGGGAAAGGAAGAAAAGGTTGCTTCTTCAAAGGAGAGATCACAAAAGAAGCCTCTTGATGAAGATGTCTGGAAAGATATAAGATGAAAGAAGCTTTGATTCACTTGCCAAGAATCATGGGCACTTGGACATAGATGTGCTGCTGGAAAATCACATTACATAGAGGTCTTCTTAGATGATCAAGAGGAAGAAGAAGAGGAACCAAGAAGAGGTCACAATGTTGACACTGCAGGAGGAGAGCCAACACCATTAGGAGATGGGAGTGGATCATTTGCTCCTATTGGAGGGGCTCTTGCATCTTTGAAAGGATTACCTAAGTACTTGAACTTAAGAGTTCAAGGTTCCATCTTTAATCAAAGGGTTTCTGTTCTGATTGACAGTGGGGCTACCCACAATTTCATTGATGCCCAACTAGTGGAAATGAGGGAAATACCCACTGATGCTTTTGAGGGATTCTCTGTTTTGGTCCCAGGAGATAGAACAATGCAATGCACACATTATTTTCCATCCTTATCAGTTACCATGGGGACATATACATTGATTGATCACTTCTTTGTGGTTGACATACCTGACACCAATGTGATTTTGGGTGTTCAATGGTTGATTACATTGGGAAAAGTCACCACTGATTGGGAGGCTTTGCAAATGTAATGGGTGGATAAAAAGAGTGGTGAGACTCAAATGATCAAAGGCATGAATACATATCCCTCACATAACACTTCCACACAAAGAACAAATATGGATTTTCGCAGTGGAAGTAAGGACCTTATAGTCCCATCTATCATGCTCATGAGATTGTTGCATGGGACACTATTATCTAGTGGAAAACCACCCGGGAGGCCACCTGATTCAGATCTTATGGGAGATGTCTCACAACATGATACTCCAAGCATAGATCCAGGAGGTATAGGAGCATTGGAAGACAATGATACACCATTGGGAGGCTTGGGTAGGCTCAAGGAGGAGGGAGATCTTCTCCCAACATCATCATTACTCACTCTCATTTCAGATTCTACAGTGTGGGAGGAGAATAATGGAAGGGATGGCCTTCCAACATGTACCTTTGGCATGGGAGATGTCAAGGAGGAGAGCATCCATATGACAAAAAATTATGTTGATAGATCATCAGCGTTGTCACTATTGTAGATTGATCCATATTGGAAATCCCAATTGTTGGTGGATTATTCCAAGGATATTCACACTTGCATGATACTTGATGACCAACTGCATGAAGAGGGCTATTCAGTCCAAGAAAGATTCATCTATCATCATGATAGGATCTTCTTGTCTAGAGCCTCCAAGCTCAAGGATAAGTTGCTACAAAGGGCCTATGAAGAGTTCCATTTCAGCCACACATATTCCATGAGATTTTATAACATCATCATGAGAAGCTACAATTAGAAGGGCTTTGAAGGAGAACTACATCAACATTTTGAGAGATGCATGTACCATGTGGAGATGGGGCAGAAAAATGACTCTATGAAAGAGTTAATTCAGCCATCTCTTTCTCTTTTGGAGGAAGGGAATAGATCTATGCACCACTCCATTTGTTTAAGGAGGAATTTTGGTGAAGAATATGCTCATGTAAATAATGTTTCATTTGATTATTGTTTGCATTATTTCACCATGTATATGCAGGACATGACTCCAAGGAGGAGTATTGTACCTTATAAACTTCATGGCCAACTTTGGGCCACAAAATTTCTGAACATGGCCACTCCCTTGGAGGACAAAGGGAGATATTGTTTCATGATGGGTGCATTCCTAAAGCACCAAATATGTCTCACACTTTCAGCCATGGTGATATGACATGGGCAGCAAGTAAGTGGTGGGGCAACTGCTTACCACATCTTGATCTAATGCAGGCAGGAGATGCACTGTGTCGTTTCTACATGTGGGACTATGACCCGCCTCCATACACACAAATTTATGTTTGTATGTATATATTTTTTCTCCCATACATTGATGATGTACTTGTACTTTTTATGGGAATGTATGGAGCAAGGATGGGAGATATGTATGTGCCCTATGGGATTGAGACTCTCTATGTGTCTTATGCTACATGTTTCAGGGAGAACATTGGGACTATATATTTGTTTCATTTGAGATATTATCTCCTTATGGGATGGATTATTTACATCTCATGAGAACTTTGGAGGAAAAATTCATGGAGGGTTGGATTGGTGAACACTTAGCTTATGGAGGAAGCTTATCACATGTTGGTGTCATCAATGGAGGAGGAGAAGAGCTACAACACTCACCTTATTATTTTCTTGAGGACAAGCAACATCTGGGAGTGGAGGACTGTAATATTTCTAATTAGTCATGAGCTAATTGGAATATTCATTTTTGTTTTATTTATTTGTTTAAAGAATAAAAGTGTAAAGGAGGTCCATAATACTCCTAAATAATGAATAAGTCAATGCTAAATGTAAAAAGGCTAAATATTTGTTGCTAACTCAAGCACCCTTAGGTGTGAAAGGGGCTGGACATTTTGACTGGGTCAACCTTGACCAAATCTATAGATTTGTCTTGGAGGAGTGGCCATTGATGAGGCACATCACAGTTTTGGATGGAGATGCCTTGTGTGAAAGGAGTGATTTCATTAGAGGTGGTTTAGGGTTTGCAAGCTCTTGACTTATAAAAGGAAGAGGATGGAAGAATGAGAAGGTTGTTGATGATATGATATTTTTTGAATATATTTTCTGTTTAGACATATATCATTCTCTTGTTGTTTAGCTGAGAACTAATGTCGTCTAGCATTGGGTGTTCCTGGTCGGAAATCCCACCTCTTCCCATTGAGTAGCTCTTGGGAGAGTTTTAATTCTATTGTCCACTATCTGGCTGAAGGCCAAGCTTTTTCTTTCAACTACAATACAGATGTTGTTGAGGGTTTGGCTGTCTTCGCAAGCTACAGCAAGTGGAGGCTAGATATTTTCAGATCTAGGCCATTTCAATGCTCCTTTTCAGTGGAGGAGGCTTCTAATCCATTAGGAGCATAGTATTGGATGTCTTGAGCTTCATTTTCAGATATTGGCATGCAACCAACCACATTTTGATCCCTACAGTATAGTTTTACTTCTAGATATATGTTATTCCTGTTGGTATAGTTGCATGGTCTTTTGGCACACCATCTGGAGATTTGGTTTTCAAGTGTTGGGGAGCTTCCCTTCACTTTGGAGATACATTGGAGGAGATCATTCTCTTGCTCATATCAGATCAGATCTAGTTCCAGATCAGAATATTTTTGCAGATTTGCAGACTTAGATCTCAGATCTACAAGTTGTACATGGTGTAATGATGAAAACCCCAAGGGGATTCTGAAGAAGAGCCTATATAGTGTATGGCTATATTGTAGATCTGACTTTTCGTGCACTTTTTTTCTCTAGATATAAAGTGTAATCTACAAATATTGCAGCTCAACAAAATAACGTTGTATGGATTTTTCCAGTCTTAATACATGGTTGCAACACATCATTTTGAGGATTTTATTCTATTGGAGAATTTTATTTCCTGTTATACATCTTATGGGCCATCTTGTACATCTATTTTGCTGTTGTAAATATAAATGAAGGGTCTCCATATTGGCCTCATGCTTTGTCTATAATGATCTGTCTTATTTTTTTTCTATTCTGCATTGTATTGTTGCATTTCCCATTTGGGAATATTACATATTATGAACTATACATAAGTCATTTTCACTAGTTGGACTATGACCAAGGTGCAATTGTGTTTCTAGGGG